>JBCFXI010001139.1:0-72910 GCA_038496175.1 Ampulex compressa
TATATATAAATATAAATATATATAAATATATATACATACATACGTACATACATACATACAAATACATGCAAACATATATATACATATATAGAGTAATTTATCGTTTAGTGGCGTGCACTCACTCCGATAATGGCGTTAAGTTCGGTCATGGTCACTTGTTTAGCTCTGTCAACAGCAGTAGCAACTTGTTGTTGATGTTCCTGGGAGAGAAACGGCAGGATCTGGGCGATTATAGCGTTTAACCTCTTCGCTATCTCCGTCTGAAAATAGAAACCAATGCGATCTTCGTTAAACGAGGTTCAATTGCTCGACACTCCATGAATAATACATTCATCCATAATGAAGTGCAGATTCTCGTTATCTCCACTTCGATTCGTTTAGAACGCTTCGCACGAGCGAGCGCGCGTATCCGGTGTCGGGAAATATGAAAACAATTAGTTGGCAATGGCGACAAAAAATAAAATGACCTCGATCGAAATAACGCACATCGATCGCCTTTACATAAAAGCCTATTAAACATCCCGCGCGCGTGTCAATTTACGGGGGACAATTGCTCCCAGATACGCGTCCCGAAATACGCAGTAAAATCAGCTAGTTAAAACAATTTGCTCGGCGCACGCTTCGACTCATAAGCGCCAAATAAACGATCGGCGTTCCCCGTCGATGGCGAGTAAAATCTGGTTCGCATTTTCAAAGTCCTCGGGGCAGATTTTCTTGAGGGATAAAACTCGCCAATCCTGGCCGACGCCGCGACAGTGTAACGCTTCGAGCGGCTTGTTCCAGCTCGTTAACCAAGGTAAGGGCTGCCTTAACCCGCCCTTACCGGGAGAACGAGTGCAGGTGCAGGTGCGGCATAACCGGTCAAGGGTGTTTACGACGCCCTCCGGCAAGAAGAGACTGACGGGAATTAAATTAAATCCGTGCCGGATTGGCAGTGGCGTAGACGCTGGCTCGGTTCAATTTTCGTCCCGGGCACCGGCGGGAGACATTACCCATTTCTGGCCACGTCTTCGCCGGAAATTAACGTTGGGCAAAGCTAAGGAGCCGTTCGGCTGCCACCGGAAAACCATCCCGTGTTCCGGACGGTCGACGATCGACGCCCATCCTTCCGCGATCGCCCCGCCCCCCTTTAAATCCCCCCCTGCCCCTCTCCCGGATTTTGAATCCTCCTCCGACCGAATACGCCGCTACTCGCGATCGATAAGGATAATTCGATTAATACGTAATTAAGCGCGTGCCGGGCCATTTAGAAAATTCAGCGGGTTAATTTACGCCACGGCGTACGACGCGAGCATACATCTCGTTCGATTATCGCGGCGCCGGCGCGAGTGGATTGAACGGTTAACCCCACCGCGGCCAGGCGCGAGCGCGCGCGCGCGCCCCGGCAAATAAATTGACCAAATTAATTATGATAAGGCCCCCCAAAAAGACCGGCGGAGGTGTTTGCCCGCCGTTAAACGCCACCTCCGCCCCCCTCCTCCGCCAGAATTCCAGGGAGCGAGAGGGAGCCGGTGGCGGAAGCGCGCGATTCGTCGTGAAACGAGGAGGCAAACTACCGGGTGGTGTCCGACCCTGGAAACAGCCTCGGTACACAGCCTCGGTCGCGCCGTTTTGTGCGACTCGTAAACGTGAGCTATATAAAGGCGGAGGCTGCAAGTCGGTGTAAACTCGAGGGGCGTTGGGGTGGGGGCTGCCCCACCCTCCTCCGCCCCCTCTACGCCCCACGGTCTTTCTCCTTTTGCTCCTCTCGGCGGTAACGGCGACGCCGACGGTACCGCGGCTCTGGCACCGCCGCCCGTTTTCACTGCCGCTTAAACGAGCCTCGGATGCTAATTGAAATATCGCGGCCACTAAAATTCTTGGCAAGTTTCCCTCTCTCGAGTCACCCCTGGCGAACGAGCTGAGGGAGCGGTAGGAGGGGGGGCTGGGGAGAGGGGGAGCGAGAGAAAGAGTCCCCCGGTGGAAAAGAGGGACAGAGAGGGTGGGACGGGGGTAGGGACCTAGGCAGGGAGTCGTTTTAATTACCCGTCGCCCTCGGAGTGGTAGTCATTAAGCCACTAATTATAACGTACGCGAAAATGAGTCGAGCCATCCGCGAATGCCGCGCATTGGAATGGGAATGGGAAGGAAGGAGTGCGGAGCGTATGCGCGTAAGCTTGTACACCCGTGTCCGTGCACGCGTGGAGCAGGTGTACAGTAGGATTATATTGACGGAGACCGGGGTAATTTTTTTTAAGCCCGAGAAACGTAGCCGGGTAGCTCTTTGTAATTACGCGTTTTTCCGCGTCGGGGGAAATTTTGTTGCCGCGCGGTGAGTACCGAATATGTTACCGGGCCGCCTCTACTATTTTTTTTTTTTTTTCAAACCCACCTTTTAGTAAACGTATTTATTTTAATGAAAACGAACAGTGGAATTAGCGGGGCGGACAACTTTGGAAAAACCGTGCGCGCATTTTGATGCCGTCGGGCGATCAGAAAAACTCGCATACGCCAGGGGGGAGTGGGGCTCGGAGACGGAGGACGGATGAAATCAGTTCCGACGTTGGAATAAAAAGCAAAAAAAAAAAAAAAGAAAGGAAAAACAAAAAAAAAATGAAACTGCCTCCACCGCGCAAATAATGACTGTATCGTCACGTACGATTATAATCGTAGCCCCAGGGGTATGCAAATTCCCCTTATATTTTGCCCGTTCGCTCCATTCGCCCGGATGAATAAATAAGCACCGCGCGAGCCGGCGCGTTCTAAAGGCCATTAAAAATTCATATTTCAGATCGCCGAAGTGCGTTCGTTATTCCGCCGGCGTCGGCCGAATGGGTAATTTCTCCCGCGCGAATTATCAGCACGTTAATAAAGTTCCGCCGACTAATCATACCGCACAGCAGTTTGCGGTGGTGCAAAGTAAAAGAAGATTTCGAGGGGCAGGGCGAAAAAATTGCGAGTAAAGGGCGGCCGACGGGGTAGCGCTGTTGGAAACGTAATTGCGTTGCCAAGAAGTTTTCCCGGGGTAAGAGGTAACCAAGAAAATAATGAATGGGTCGGATGCTCCCACTGCGGGAGGGAGCAAGAGCAGGTGAGAAGGACAGGAACGGAAAGCGAGAGAGTAAAGTAGAGAGAAAAAGAGAAGGAGGGAGGGAGAGAGAGAGAGAGAGAAAAAAAAAGAAGGGGAAGTCGAGAGACGAGACGTGAGTTTTAGCGCTGTGGGTTCTCATTGTTCTGGATTTCACACGGGTAGATGAAAACCTTGCCGGAATGAATTTTTCTCTCCCAGGCCAAATTGGACCACCAAGATTGCCAGGCCGAATGGCCGCATTCTTTCCAAGAGAATGACGCTTTGTTCGAAATTGCACCGGCAAATATTACCCGTCATTCTCAAAAACGCTCGATAAACGGGGATTTAGGGTATTTCTTACGGTTTAAAATGCTCACGCAATATACACTGGGGCGCGTCTTCGGGAGAAACATTTGCAACCTGCTGCCGGTGCACCGCAATTTTGACTTTTGTTGAGACATAACGGTGCGTGCGTTTTTATCGAAATTGCTTCACGGAAGAATTTTGAACACCGTGTACCCTATCGAGCTCCAAAATCGGGCCGATCGTGATCACGTTCAATAGTATCAGAATCTGTTACTTAAAATTTACAAGTCACTGGCGTGTATCCTGGTTGCTTACGCCTTGTAAGCTCACGAGAAATAAAATCTTTCACGAGCGAATAACGAACTGTTACTGTTCTCCTAAAACAGTACGTGTATATATCCTTCTTAATCTTTGCCTCCAGCATGCGACACAAAGACATCGCCGAGTACGTAGAATCTGAGAAGTTGTTGAGCCGTGATAAAGGGTGACAGGGGAACGTGCTTCTCCATTTACCAGGCACCTCGCTGCTGCCGATAATCTTTCCACGAAAAAACAGAGGAAATTCGTGACGCACGAGGGCCGTGTCAAGAGTCGATACCGGTAACACAGATCCCGAACTACGTGCAAGAATCTTAGAGACTCTTTCCTACCACTTTTTTTCCTTCTCTCACGTCGACATTCTCCCTGGTATTCAGCGGGGTCGTGACATCCCACAACGGAGGCATGGATGCCCCGGCTCGTAATATCGCGAAAGCCACAAGAAGCTTTAGCAAAGTGCCTCCCCTTCGACGCACACACGTACTCCCCGCGCTCACGTACGCGCGGGCGTTTGAAACATACACAGGAACGAAATAGGCGCCCTCGAAACCTTTCCTATGCGCCCATGTATTATACACGTACACCTAAAAGCTGGCAGCAACATTTGCCGCATGAAAATGCAAAGCGACGAAGTGCCGCCGATAAAATTCTTCGCCTGTAAAACGGTGACGTGAATCGAATGCTCTTTCGCCACCTTCTTCCATCCTATTTTATCTACGTACCCGACGGTGCTTTCGATAATCCAATACGTCGAGGCAGAGAGAGAGAGAGAGAGAGAGAGAGAGAGACCGCTACCGAATCTATCGGTACTACTCTCGGCGCCTCATCGGTATTCTCCGCATCGATAGAGTTTTTATCGCAGCAAGGATAATTACGTCGCTCGATACGACACACGACCTGTCCTGCGCGTTCCTATTTTCCTATGCCGATCGAAAATCCCAGTCGTACTCCCAATACGTGCCAACGACCCACATTTTACTCGAACCACCGACATACTGTATCATCCGACACGTCCAGGTAATCGAATATAATCGCCGTCCTCGATCGACGTGAACCCAAGCAGCCCGAGAGACCACGTCGCTTCATTGTCCAAAAAGCTTATACGCGTTTCCGCCAAGACACACAGCGCCGAATAGCCGCGTCTTGTCCGAAACCCCCCATCCGTCAACTCGGAGCATTGTCGGGCTCCTGGGCGGGCGGCAAAGCGCCTGCGAAGCTGGCGGTATTACGTACAAAAGGCCGGCGCATTCCAGCGGGACCAAGTGGACGTGACGTACGCTAAAATAACTAATTGAAGAGTCAGCGGTTCGAGTCGGGGCAAAAGTTTGAATGCAGCGTAGCCCCGTGCTTAGCTCGGGCCCGGGCAGAAGCGCGGTTGTACCGTTAAAACGGCCCGTTACTCGCACTAACGAGTAAACCAGCGGCTGCTCGTCGGACTTCGGCGGTATTATGCTGCGCGAGCAAATAAACCGACGTGTTCGGGTAACTCCCTGGTTTCTGGTAAGCCCCTATACACTGGCTGCACTCCCTGTAAAGCCCGGCTAACGTTCGCGTGATTGCGATATTCCGCGGGTTGTGGAGAGTGCCGGATGTGCGAGCGGCCGCGAGTCCGTGTGCGTGTGCTCGGCGCGAGGCGCACACGGCGCCGGCGAAAACTCATTGTCCGCCGCACTCGTCCGGCGTACCGAAAGTTAGGTTTAATCAATTTGCCGCGCCGTAACGAACGGCTCTCAGGTTCTGGTTCTACGACAGCGGGGACCGCCGCTGGGTCAACGGCACGTTTGCGGCGTCGAAAGAAATATGGCGCGAAGGGATTCCGGGATGGCCGAGTGCAACGTGCGTACCTGCCGGTTAGGGATTTGGTTCATCGCTCTTGGATGGGATGACAAATACGGGATACGCGAGTACTTTCGAAATTTCCGCGCGAAACTTGGGAGATGTTCATGCTCGATGAAACGACCGATACAGCCGGTGCGGAGCGCGATCTGTGCTTGTGCTTGAGATTATGGAGCGGAGAGGAAGGAGGAAGTTTTTTTTCCAACCTTGAAGCGCATAACGAGAGGGGATTGGATCTGGTCGTGGATTTTTTCATGTTTTGCAAGCTGTTGTCGATAAACAGGTTGGAGTGGTAAACATCGAAAAGTAGATCGATTAATAAGAATTGTCCGTGTCTGATTGCCCGTTTGGATGACACGTGTGGTAATTCTATATTGGTGTAATGGAGCGCGATGAAGCCGATTACTTAATCTGTATACTACAAATGAGATTGATTAAAGTTTAACCCTGTTTCGTACTTAAAGGTACATCATGAACTAAAATAAATGCTAAAAAAAAACAACTTATTATTTTGCCGTTAAATATGAAAACGATTTAACAGCGAGGGAAAAATAATGTAAAAAGAGTATATGGAAAACAAATGATTGGCACAAAAATAGCGGAATAAGCGATTCAAAAGCGGTATACACGAGTATATGCATTTGGCACGAATATACGACACATTGAACACTCATTGTTCGTTGTACGTACCCGCTCACCGTATCGAAAGCTGGATTTAATCAATTTGCCGCTCTGTAACGAACGATCGGCTAGTTTTCATCGCACGGGAAAGTGGTAACCATTTTGGCTACCCGATTCCGCAGCGAAACGAATTAGTAATGTCGAATCGAGTGTCAAGTCTATCACGAGGTAAGCGCATACACGTGCATAGAATACGCGCTTAATCCGAGGATTTTTTTTGCTGGGAACGAGAGCAAATCCATTGTAACACGAAGTATGACACAACCGAGAACGATGCTACTTTCTATCCCCGTATGACAAGGGCATTGTCGGCTTCGGTATGGTAAAAACTTTATTACGTCCCATACGAGACACAACGCTCGCAACATTTCAGCTTCTCATGGTCAACGAAGCCGACGCTCCGAATTACCGACATTATCTCGAATAACCGACGCAATCTCGTCGTACTTTAACCCTTATCGAACAAGCACGACACTGCGCAAAACACCGTCACCAGGACCAGTGTTCGCAACGTTTAAAAATAATCTCAGTTTTATCATCGGCTGCCCATAGTGGTCAGCCCAAAACACGGTCGAAGCGTCGCGTACAAAGGCTTCCAATCGAAAATACTCGGGACTACGGCAGACACTTCGCGCACGATTTATCCCGTTCTCACTCGGAGAGCAGGGAAGCGCAATTACGCCTGCGTTCCTTCCGCGACTGCAGGCGCGGCCGGAGGAGCAAATAAAAAGGCTACTTTTTCCTGGCAACGCTGTCACGCATGACGAATATACGCGGGTGCGATTTATGGAGAGAATTGTGGCCATGTACGATGCAGGTTGCAGCGGCTAGTCGGGCCGAAAATTGCTCGTATAAATATTAGAGGTGGCCATTGTCATTCGGTTAATTTTCCGCGGTGTTGGCCGCGCGGGGGCCGAGGCCGGGGGGAGGGAGAAAAATAGGGTGAAACGGGGACAAAGGGATGGGGTATCGGGGAGGAGGGCGGCGGGCTTGGCAGAAGGGAAACGCGCAGACAGAGATCCCTCCCCCGATGGAATTTTATGCGGTCCGTGCTTTCAATGCTGCACACGGGACGGGCTGCATTTTCGTCGGGTGCACCCCACCTCGTTCACCCCTTATGTGTCGGGCTGCTCACCTCTCCGCGTCGCGGTGCGAGCCCCGGGTTTGTGCCGCTGCAGGCGCACGCGCGCGCTATCGTCGACACGGTAGAAAATACGAGTACGGTCCGCAGGAGTAGCGCGCAACGTCGGCTTGCCAACGAATAATTCCGGCCGCTGGTAAACGAGTTATCGGGACAAAAGTTACGAATGTTACGAACGTTCCCCGCGGCGCAACAATGGGCTGGACCGTGGACGAGGAAGCGGGAAAGGGCGCAATAATTGCGGGCCCCGCGATGACGCAATTCGGGAACGAGCTTTTCGTGTCGCGCCAGTTTACGCCAAATGTTTCCGCGACCGTGCCTTTGTCGTATAATTTTTTTTTATTTTTTATTTTTTTTATTTTTTTTTTTTATCGCGGCCCTCCACCAACGCCGAAAGTGTAATTAAATATCGTTATGATAAACCGCCGTGTCGGACGGGAGCTGAGTCAGGGCCGGGGCCTTCGACGATGTACTCCGTTCACCCGGGATAAATCGAGACACGCCGGCCAAAGTGAGGTTTTACAAGCAACCGGCGAGAGATACCCAAGAGCGATACGAATTTACACCGTACCGCTCGGTGTATCTAGAACATACGCGTGACCGTAAACGGTAAGAATTAACCCGTGCAGGAGGCTTAACTGGCATAAAAAAAAGAGCCGCGCGAAACGATAATAGCAGACTATAACCCTCCGTAAGAAGCCTCGTAACCTCGTTGTACGAGAGCAATTTCGTAATAGCCTTTGACGTCTGTTAAAATGCATTGCCGTGAGTAATTACACCGTTTCTTCGTGCCACGGGCGGGTCAATGGCTTCCTATTAAAGACAGAGTGATGAAGGAGGCGTCGCGCGTACGGCTCGAGGATAATCTAGGAGGTTAGATCGCGGAGGACTTCGAAGACAGAAGGCCATCGACGGCATGGGGGAGGAGCAGCCATTATGTGTGAATGTTCGAGGGTAAACAGACTGCAATCAATTCGGGGGTTCATAGTGGCTGCTCCACGGGCTGAGCTGACTTGAAGTGGTCGGGCCACGTCTGCGTACGTCCGTAAAGGTCCGCGAATGTCTGCGTCGGTGGAACTTTGTGTGTACATCCACGTGCTGTGAAGGGAGGGAGAGCGAGGGAGAGGGATATAGGGGGAGATCGAGAGGAGCGAGAGCGAGGGAGTACGTATTCGTTGTTAGTGAATACGAGCCGGCATTGGCATCAGCAGCGACATAGCCGCGCTGCCATTGCCAGCGCAGGGGCGGAGGGTAGACCGGGAGGAGAGAAAGAGAGGGTCGATAAGTGAAGTGGGTTTGGTACGAGATCAGAGAAGGAGATGGAGAAAGAGCCGATGGAGGAGGATAAGTAGCACTCCAGTTCCAATGGCGGGAGCTGGAGGACCTGACAGACGGCGAAAGATCGGGATGTTTGGATGTTTGAACGTCGGAGTGCTGCCTCAGCACTCGAGTTTCAACCATCCCCCACTGGTTTCGAGTGTCCGATCCCCTGAGATACTCCGATACACCGGGTGTCCAGACTCGTTCCAAAAGAGGTCTGTCACCGTCCAAGTGCTTCGCGATGGCCTCGACGACCCGTGGCCTGTTTACATATCGAGCCGAGATATGCGGCTAATTTATCGTTATGCGTGCAAATTGCTGGCATACTTATGGCTCCAAGATATGCGCGTCCGCTCCTTAAAGGCAGGGCCTCGCGATCGACTTGAGTGACCGGTCTGTGCAGAGTTTATCGTTCTGATATATAGATCGCCGATTATGATATCGCGCGACGGAGACAGAATGAAATACGTTTTTATATTCCCGCCGATGTTTTATTTATAAGCACCTATCTCACGGACCGCGATAGACGCCGACAGATAAGTAGATACTTATACCGATGCATGGGGCAGGGATAAACATGTTGTACTAATGGACCTTACAAGAGCGAAAATAAATCATTTATTCTGCGTTCTACGTATTTACCACGTGGTTATCGTAATATTCCATAAGAGAAACGTTTTCATGATTCAAAAACGAGAATCGATTGCACCATCCAAAGAATACTGAGTGGCTTATATAACGTTCTGCTATTTACCAAAAAAAAAAAGAATTAATTGGTATTTAAGATCCGATGAACTTCAAGATTAATAACGGGCGATTGATTATATTCAGATCACGAACACATCGGAATTCCTGTGATTCGATCAAAAAGTCGCCAAGAAAAACATCGACCGCTGTGGTCGTATCGGGTATGGGAAGGTATTACTCATCTCCGACAAATCATAAGAAAAGATAAAGAAGAACGGGCAAACGATGAATTGGCAATGACGTGTCGTTATTTCGAGTATCGGAGTTGTGAGTGATTGCGATCAAGCGGACCTGTTTGCATTCCAGCGACCGAGGAAAAACGGCCTCGAAACCGGAATGCATCAATCACCTACGTAGGTAATATTTCTCTTCGATCATATCGTTTCCGTCAGTCACAACTCACCGGGCTATCCTTAAGGCAACCCTACGAGCTTTCGATACTCTGCTTACCCAGCCGAGGCGGTGTTTGATGAAAGACGAGACTCTGTTAATTTGCCGAGATCCGACTTCATCTCCTGACTACAAACCGAGTTTTACTTTAACGCCTATAAGAAAAATCCAAGTAATCATTTAGCATCAAAATTCAAAGTACATTCGTCATCATTATTCCCACATTATGTTTCGTTCTAAAATATATTCCAGTTTGCGGTATCTCCACAAAATTGATCCCATTCGCCGACAAATCGGCGTTTGAAAGAAACGAACCGCGGAACATCGAACTCAATTGATCGTCTACGAACGACTAGAATCAATCGACATTAATGAACCTTACACGGTATACAAACAATCTGCGCCTCGTCGTCGAGCTCACTGGCATAGGCGGTTACTCGAGAACCTCGATTAGCCTCGAGTACCTAATTACCCACCTCCACGCTCTCTCTCCCCCCTCGTTCCTACTTCTCTCTCCCTCTCTCTTCCGCGGTCTCTCTTCCCAAGAGACGTTGGCTGGAAACTGGCTGAGCAGCGTGGCACAATGATCGATTAGCGTGTCAGTGGGTTACGGCCAGCAAATTAGCGGCACTCAGGATATTAGACGACCAGGAAAGCCACCTCCATACGTAGCCACGAAAGTGTCGGTGGTGGCCAATAACAACGGCGAAGCTTGCCCCGGCCATTAAGAGGGATGTACCAGAAGGTATTAGGAGGGAAGCTGTGGGCTGTTACCGGGAGATTGCACACTCCAAATAAGCTTTCGAGGAGAAAATCGTGTTATCGAAATCGGGGCACTCCTAACAAATTACCGCTTCCGGTTATCTAATAAATAATTGATTATACCACGAATACCCCTGTTTCCGTGAATTTTTCATTCGCGATCTTGTCATTGGATATAACGAGTGATATCCGGTGGATGGGGCAAAATGAAATGTCACCTTTCCAAAAAACGCGGATCGTCCGCTTTTGGGTGCGGAAATGATGAAAAACGTCTGCTTTCGGAGAGCTATTAATTTATCTGAATAATGCAGTACGAACGTCTCCCTTCCCTTTCTCAATATATCTAAAAATTCTTTGGTATTCGGATTGGCGGATATCTCTAAACTCTTCCCGTTGATGCGCCCTATCCGTAGATACTACGTAGGATTAATCAGGGACGATTTGGAACGACCAAAGTACCGAGGGACATTCCTCGCCGGTGCAGGGACCATCCGTTATATTATATAATCGAATATACGTATACGCGTACAATTTCTCATGTCAGCTTCGAACACGAGGACGATTTACCACCAACGGAGAAGGATCGTGTCCTGTACGCGCGATGGTCATAACACCGAGCTCAGGAACGAACGATCTCTACGTTCGCGCACGTGCGCGCCGAGAGCACGTGGGCAAATTTACATAAACGCGCTTATCCCGTCCCACCTAAGTGGTACTCCGTCCGATCGCGGTTAACTTCCGGAAAGGGCGGCGTTATCCGCGCAACCTTCCGATCTCAGCACTACCGAAAGGTCAAAGGGGCGGCCGGAGAGAGAGAGAGAGAGAGAGAGAGAGAGAGAGAGAGAGAGGAGGGGAGGGGGCGAGTATCCCTTTCGATCCGATACTCACATCAGAAACTTCGCCGCGCTTCGACCGCAGGCGCGCGGCCAGGTTTTCCCTCTGGCGGCGGAGGGTGGCTTTCGAGCGAGCGCGGCGGAGGGTGCGGAGGGGCCGAGGGAGGCGACAGGGAGAAAGAGAGATCCGGATAGAGTCTGCTGGCCAGCCGGTGATCCCGGCCGCAGAGACGAGGAGAGTGTGCGACTATTCACGTACTCCAACGGCCGTCCGTGTGCGTGTACGGTGGCCACTCTCTGGTCGAGGCGATGCCGAGCCAGCAGAGACCGCTAAGCCCACCTGATACGTTCCACTCGCCCGTTTTCCCTCTTGCTCCCATCGCCGCGCGTATACACGTACACCGGCCCTTTCCTTTGCACCACGGGGCAGCCCGATTTCGAACCGCAAGCCGCAACGGGCTACTGCCTTGATTAAACGCGCCATAGACCACCATTATCGCTGATTGCGCTAAACATTAACGGCCCGGCCGCCGAAGCCGAGCTCCACTCTCTCTCTCCCTCCGCCTCTCTCCATCTCCCTCGCGCGCCCTCCCTCCCCCTTCCTCACGATATATCCATCTCTCTATCCATCTATCTCTCCCCCGTCGTCCTCTCGATTTCGAATCGGTATATAGTATCCTCTACCTGGCCACGATTATTGGTTCGGCGTGTTCGAGTGCGTTATCCGTGGAATATCTCTCGCGATGGGATTTCGACCGTTCTCGAGTTTCCAAGAGATTTTGCGGGCAAACCGATTGACATGCGCCGACGTCCAGATTTTGACGTTGCCGGACGAGCGCGGGATTTTCCGTGGAACTGCTGGTTAAGGGCTTTTTTTTTTTTACTTTGTTATACCGACGGGATGCTCGGGAGCGTGGGCCGAACGACGATTCTGTGCTCGTACGGGTAGAAAATTCGAACGTTATGCGTGCCGCACGGATCGTTACTTTTATTTCCTGCCGGGAATATATACACGCTAAACGTACACAAATTTTATTCGCATTTCAACGCCCGAAATGCGATGTGAAACTCGCGAGTAATAATGAAATGACCAAGCGTAACTGAGAAAATATGATAATCCAGCGCTTGTCGGGGCGGAAGGGAAATTTTGATGCACCGCTGTGTACTATTATGGTAAGCGCGCAACAACGTGAACGCGGGAACAATATTTTCACGAAACTCTCTCGCCGTGAAAAAAAAAAGGGGGGGAGGGGAAAAAAGAAAGAGAGAGAAAAAAAGAGGAGGAAGAAAAGGTGAATGCGTAACCGCTACTTCTGTCGCACAAAGCCAGTGCACACACCATTGTTCGGATTATACAAAACAAGCGGGAGTCACCCCTGCGTGCGGGACTCGTTTCCATCTTAGCTGGCATAAATGCGACCGACGTAATTAACGCGGAGGCGCTGAAAATGCGACGAAATGATACCCGGCGCGGCACGGAGCGAGCAAATTAGTGCCGTGACACCGAGCAGAGACACCCTTTTCTGGATGCTCTCGTTAAGGCATTCTCCTCTCCCTCGTCCCTACTGGCCCTACAACGGCACGGCACCGGAGCCGCCTTGGGCGCATTTGCCACTACGGGGGCCGTGCAGGCATGACGGGAATTCACATTGTAAACGCGGTTTTACGACCACCCAGCACACCCACCGAAACGCCGAGGAATTATCGTCGTCGAGCAACCCTCGTAATTCCACGATGAACAACCAGGAAAACAAGACCTTCACCCAGAGACTCGCCCGTAGGAGGTACGATGAACTTAGCGCTAATTCCAAGACGAAGACCGGACCGCCGAAATCCTCGCGGCTAACACCAAGTTTAGATTCAGCGCCCAATGTCCCGATGAACTTCATCGCCCGTACCAGGCTCGGATTAAGGCTGCCCGAGTGGAAAATCTGTGGCGAAAGAACGACCACGAATATTGACCAAAGACGACAGGTGGAAAAATAATCCATATCCAACTCGTTCCCGTGGTAGAATACGCGTAAAGCGTGGATACGTTTACGAAAAGCCAGGAGCAATAAAAAAGAATGTAATACCATAATGGAGGTGGCGTGTCGTACATAGCCGTGGTACACGTGAATTACCTTGCACGCAACAAAAACCTTGACACTGTGCTAGTATCGATCTACTTTTTTCTCGAATACCGCGATACGCCTGGGCTTAGGATGGATACTAGGAATTCGAGGACAGATCAAAGAGATATATCGTGCTTCCCCGAAGAATACATCGGGCAGAAAGGTATTATTAAAATACATTACTTCCGCGAGGAAGGAACAGAGGGACGGCAACGTGGGTGCGAGGAAGGAACGCTCCTTGTAAAACCCGTTTATCGTTTTACTTACGCGAGGATCTCGCGGCTAAAATGAGCCGGGGCTCGAAAAGCGGGAGATACGGGAGGAAAAAAAAATACAGGGTGTGGAGAAGCCGCAAAGGGGATGACCTTATAATGACTCCCCTGGCGCGAAAGGCCCGTAGGGCGTCGGTTCCACCCTCTCGTTGATAGCCGGCATAACGCTAACGCTCCGACATCGATAAAAGTACCGGCGACGGGCATAAAGCCGGAAAAGGAGGGCTCGGAGACCGACGCGACGGCGGTGCAAGTACATAAATACACCCCGAGGGCGTCTCGAAAATATGCTCTCCGTCCGGCGAGACTAATTAAATTTAAATATTAGTAGTCTGAAACGAGTTTATCGCGCTCAGGGCATATACGGACGCACGGAACTTTGCTAGGAGCGGGGCTCTCTTTCAACGCGGCTGGATAAATCGTTCGTACATACATTGAAGGGACGATCTCGATCGGCCTTGTCGACTTATCGCGCCGATCGTCGAGCAAGGATTTCGCGGCGCAAGGACAAATTCCATCCTTGGTAGCGGTCTGTTTAATGCGAAGCATCTGGGGCTAGGACGATTAAATCCATAAACGACCCAAATACCTGGATTTGCGGAAGGAAATATTCCAGGGAAAAATCCGCGAGTGACAGGTGGCATTTGAATCATCCCCCCTGGAAGTTCGAGGCTCCGTACACCGCACCGGCGTAACCCTTGAGAATAAAAGCCGCCGACGCGGAGAGCTCGCGACGGGGGGAACAATAAGCTATTTCTCTTTCCAGCTACCCCCCATGTTACACCTGCAGCTTTGGCACCGCGGCGAACTAAACGCGACACGGCTAGGAATTTTATATCCCGGCGGCTCGAGTATAGTGCCAGGCAGGAAGAGAGGAATGCGAAAGGAGAGTCGCGAAGAGTGTCGAGTGTACGCGCGGATAGGGAGGGTGGGGGTGGGGGGAGGCAGAAGGAAACGGACGGTCCTCCAAGTTGAAAGGAGGAAAACGAGCCACGAGGAGGATGGCTCATAAAAGTCGTACGAGTGATAAAAGCGATCCCAGTGCTGCCAACGGCTTCAGGGGCGGTAGCTACGTGCATGAGACAGCCACGGGAGTATCTACGCGGTACTCAAATCCCCGAGAATACCTCGGAGGTACTTTCGAGGTACCCCGAAGGCGCACCTTTGGACCCCTCCGAGTTAACGACCCGGCTATACCTCGAGGGGGTAGGTTTTAGTGCGAGAAATTTAAGTGCCCATTTGGCGACCCGAGAATTAAGCGGCTCTCGTGTTTCACTCGGTCAGCCGAACTTCCTCAATCTTGAATCCGGTATAAAAGGAAAACAGGGCCTGATAAAAATTCATGACCAGGCCGCACGCCCCGTATCTTGGCCTCGATCGTGGAGCCGTTCGCGTGTTAATGACCCGGGACGTTATCTGCCCGCCCAAGTACCGCGATTATTTCGCCAAGTCATCGATGCTAATTCCCCTTTCGCACGGCGGTGGCTAAACGTAAACGCGCACGCCGCGAGGCTCGTTATTTTTAATTAAATCTCGTAGATAACGAGTATCTCCTGGAAAATCTTAAAGTCTTTATGCGCCTCCCGCGATACGCCGTACATCCACCCCAATGCTCGTTTCAGCGGACTCATCGCGAATTAGCCTTTGGATGTCCGCTAAGAAGCATCCCATCGTTGTAAAATTACCAACGCGTTTCCAACGACGCTTCTAAATTAACCGTTGCTTCGACGTGAGACGCGTTAATCGCGGATGAA
Source organism: Ampulex compressa (assembly GCA_038496175.1). Lineage (NCBI taxonomy): Eukaryota > Metazoa > Arthropoda > Insecta > Hymenoptera > Ampulicidae > Ampulex > Ampulex compressa. The sequence continues at coordinate 15,524 of JBCFXI010001139.1, forward strand.
AAGTGGCGCGTTACTCGGCCGTTGCGCGCTTACTTTAACGCTCCCGCGGATTGGACTCGTTCCATCCGACGGCCGGTACGTCTACTCCAGTCAGGAATCCCGATAACACGGAAAATAGAAAGTAAATACGGCAAATCCCCACTATATTTACGTTAAAAGCCCCGCACGGATACATCCAGGAACCCCATCCCGGGGGCTGAAAAACAGAATTGGCGCTGGCATCCTATTCACGTAGGAACTCGGCTCAATTCGTGCGGTATTTCTAGGCAGGCAGTGCCGAGTTGCTCCGGATAAAACCTTCCTTCTCGGCCGCGTCGTCTCCGAGCAACATCCTTCCCATTGGCGGGCAAAAAGAGGAAGCACGGCCGAGACGCAGATACGAGGTAGGAGCCGGGGAAAGGGGGGAGGGGAGGGGGGCAGAGAGAGAGAAAAGGGATCGAAGCCGGTGCAGGTTGAAAGGACTTATCGTGTTGAGAGATCGCGACCATGGAGGACGTGTATTGACTACATGGAACCCCATCGGTATTGCAGGATCCCCACGTTGAAAGAACGGCGACACACCGGCGCGGATCGTGCAGGTACACGTACTCGCACACCGGGGGGACGAAGAAAGAGGATGTAGGCGTACGCGGGTAGACATTTCTGTGTATATTTTATCGTGCACATATTGCAACTCGTTCTCCGTGGCCGTGCCAAGCCACACAGCCCGTACGGGTAAGGGGGTACACGGACGAGTACGCGGCGGTGAAAAGGAGGGAGGAAGAGAGAGAGAGAGAGAGAGAGAATTCAGGGATCGAAGTTACCGGGTTACGGTCGGGCGAGGTTGGAGGAGAAAAAGGATGGCGGAGACACGAGACCGTTGAGGGCGTAGGGGAGGGTTGATACACGGGGGTAACATGTGTGCGTGGAGAGGTCGACGGTGGTATGGAGAGCTCGATTTTTCCGATAGCGAATTTTGCTCTTCGTTTTTTCCCCGGCCGCCTCCATACCGCCGGCAGCCAGCGCCGAGCCTCCTCTTTCCGGCATGCACCACGTTTTCCCCGGCGTCCCATTCGTTCCTCCGCTCACCCTCTCGACCTCGCCGATCCCACGCCCCCCCCTTCCCTTCCCTCCTCGTACCCCTTCAAACCAACCCCCCCCCTCCGTCTCTCTCTCTCTCTTTCTCTCTCTCTCTTCTCTCTCTCTCTTTCACCCCTTCCCTCTCAATCTCCATCTGCTCCTCCGCCTCCACCTGGCGCAGCCCAGGCGACCAAACCAGTGGCGCTGCAGACACAATAAAAACTGGAAAAAACTATGGGCGCACACACGGGCGAAATCCTGAGGAAGGGGCCTGTGTGCGCGGGCCTGTACGTTAAGTCACATTCACAGAGGGAAATCGCGGTGCCGGACGATTTTGAGAGGTTATTCATGAAGCACCTGACGAGATTCCTCGGTCATCGTTTTTCGAAAGTGGCGGCACAAAGGATACGGCAAAAATGATGAATTTGTGATTTATGGACGCTGCAGATCCGTTCAAGTGTAGTAAGCTTTTGGGTATCGATTGAAATACGAAATAACGCTCGGGCCTCCCCCGCCTTCTTCTCGGGTTATCTCGCATGACAAACGATCGTTTTTCCCACTTATCCTCCCCGAGCTTTGGGCTACTACGAAATTCCGATAAAATTCACGAGCTTGTTAAAAACTCGCGCGATGTCGAGCCCGTAAAGAGCTTTGCGATGTACCCCCCCCTCTCCCCCTCCCCCTCTTCTCGCCGAGGCCCCGTTTTTTTTGCACGCTCGAAAATAAGGCGAGACCTAGCGGGGAAACAGAGAGTCGCGGTAATATCGACTACCCGGTATTTTGCGAAGCTTTTTCGCGGAACGTGCTCGTTAAACCGATAAATGAATAATGAGCAGACTATACGCGGTGGAAATGAAGAGAGGCGGGAAGGGTTATAGGGTGACGCGGACAGGGGATGGGGACCAGCCAGTCGGACGCAAAACAACGAAATCGAATCACTCCCGGTGACCGCCGGTACTTTTCATGCGTGAATTTTCCGACCATCCGACACGCACTGCAGCTGCGCAATCGCCGGTAATAGCCTCAGTAAAATCGAGAGTAATGCCCGAAAACGTTTACAATATGCGCCGCTTCCTGCGAATAAAACCCGCCGATCGTGACGCCAAAAACCGGCCTTTGATTATCGGCACGATGGTGCCAAAAAAAAAGGGGGGAAAAAAAATGAAAATCGATCCACGGGATATCCTGGCGGGCTGCAAAAATCAACAAAATACGAGAGAGAAGGATAACGATGAAGGGGGAAAAAAAAAAAGAGGGAGAGTCGAGGGATCGAGAACGTTTCTCGCGGATTCCACTCCTGCAGGAAGGGGGAGGGGCAGGGGGAGGAGGGGGGCTCACTAATGCCGGCCCCCGGGATCCGCATTTAACCGGGGTGTATCCGCGCCGAACCACGCGAAAGCGTCGATTCGAGACGGCGATTATCGTACAGGTGTAACAGGAAAACGTAACAGGTCGGCCGCGGCCTGATGGATGATGATGATGACGGTAATTGCCGGGAATTACCGACGTTAATTACGCTCAGGCGAAATCGAGCGCGTTTACACCGCCATTCGCGGACACTTACCGGACTGACCGACCGACCGCATTAATATACGCCCGATAAATTTCGCTTCGGATACGTCCACGCTGGCCGCCCCGATATTTTGCTCTTTCGCATCGTTGCCTCTGTTATTCGTTTCGGCCCTCGCCTCCCCCCCCCTCCCTCCAGCGGCTCTCCGCCCTCTCGCCCCTTCTCCCCCTCCCTGAGCCTCAATTTTTTATTTTCACGGGCGACAACGCCACCTCGTCATAAACGCGGACGATTAATCGCCGTAGCGAATGGCATAGCCGTATACGCGTGCGGCCCCCGCTTTTATAAGCGCGATCGAGCACGAAATTGCAGGGCGAATATACGATCGTGTAAACAGCTTCTGACGCGCCTCGCCGTCGAAACTTTACAATGGACACGCCGACTCCCCATCATCCCCTTAGCGATTCGAAGAATTTATTGGAAGGATCTCGTTGGCGATACAAGAGTGTGCGTCTATTTTGATAATCGTTACAATCGGGGAAGAACGTCGGGGGCTTTATAATTCACCGGCTGTGCTAAACGCGTACCCTGTGCAAAGGTCGTAAGTATTATTACCACGCTCACCCATTACTCTCGATTATTTAATCACGATAAAAGTGTATTCGCGTCCACGGATCTTCCTGTTATTTCGCGAACATCCAAACCCATCCCCCTTGGCCAACCGCGTATCCGCGTTCAGAAATATTCGAATAACACTCGAGCCGCTTTTACACGCAGCTATTTTTCCAACTCTCGCGATCGACACAGATCGCCAAACGAACATCCCCAAGTATAAATAAACATATCGCTAAACAAATAGATACATTTCCAAAACACATTCAATAAGATTACATACTCCCCGAGTAATCCGCATAAAAAATGCGGAAAACAAACGCGGCCGAAAAATTGCATTGTCGGCTGTGTCTTTAGTATACAACTCGATTCGGCATCGGGGGAGGAAAAAGTTGTAAAGAAACCACGTTTCCCTTTACCCCCGAGCGAACAACCAAGGAGTGCCCCCCCCGCCCCTCCCCATGAATAACGCCGAGGCAACACCTACGATATTACCACCTCCCGGCGCACCTCACCCGCGGCGCGTCCCGCTCCATCATTCCGGAATAAAATACGAAGAACCGCGTAAATCTTGGCCGGATTTATTCGACGCGTAACGCGCGCGCGAAATTCGTGGGGAAGTAAGGAGGGCGGATAGACGGCCCCTTTCCACGGGCCGCAGAGCCAGGAGGAACTCCTTCCCATTTCGATCCGCTCAGCCGTCGGCTAATTTATGAATCGTCCCGTGCCATTTCTTCCGCAGGCCTTATTTTTCTCGGCGCCCCGCCGAGGGTTTCCACGCTCGACACGAAGTCCGATTTACGATTCGAGGGGCGCATCCGGCCGGAACGGGGCTGAGGGGAGGGGGGGAAATTGAAGGAGGGAGAAGACAGCGGAACACGGGCGCGGAGGGACCGCCGGGGTGGGATAAAAAGGAGGAAATAACGGGACCGGCTGCTAAATATTCAATAAACGCGAGCATTATTCCCGGCACGTCGACGCTGGAAGTCGGGTTACGGCGGAGAGAGGCGAGGAAACGATGAGAAAAATCGCGAAGATGGTGCGAGACAAAAAAGAGGTGGGAGGCGGGGCGCTGGGGAAGGGGAGGGGGCTATTTATCCTCTCAAACTTCGCGATCGTGATTTCTCAGCGCATCTCCGAGTGCACGTACTCGTTCGCCTTCGTCTGATTCCGCGGTTCTTATATTGCGCGCGCATGTGAATGGGATCGGAAGTCGTGTACAGATACGATCGATTGTTATGTTATGTGCCGATTTGTATAATCGCGCCTCGTCGTAATTTACGATGGCGACTTTCACGAAGATGAAATGCTGGTATTCCTCCTCCGCGCGCCTGGAAAAGATTTAGTCGTCGGCGTAATGGCAAAGGTTAATTTCGCGTAAATGGTGCGCTTAAAAGTCTCGCGTCCATTCGTTTTCCGATTTATTGTGTCCGACAAACTGTACAGTTACGGTGCTCTTTTCATCGCTGATCTCCCGCTTAAGGAGGAAAGGAGCTTTGAAAGGAAGAAAGATCCGTATTTGCGATGACAGTCACGAACGAGTTGGTATGCCGTTAGAAAACGGAAAATTCAAATTGCTCGAGCACGATGAATATGGATATTGAGAAAGGAGAGGTTGGAAAATCTCTGTGATGTAGATTTCCAGCGGATCCTTACCAACGATAATAGGAGTTTGCCGCGGTCTCGGAAAATATTTTCACGCCAGATCGTAACCTCGGAAAAACGTCTTCTTCGGTTAATTTTAGGATTGGGATTAAAACGGCCCTCGCTTCGTTTCCATATAAAAGAATATGATTCTCGGTTTAACCATCTAACTTTTTTCTACTTTCGCTTACGTTAAACTTTCTATACCACAATACCAGTACAACTTTTTCCTCGCGAAAAAAAAAAGGGGCAACGGTTAACCAAGGGTGTTCGATGAATAAAGGATACCTAAAGATACGATGATTCTGCGCATAAAAATAACATTTGCCGCGTACGAAATATTTCGATGGCAATAAAAACGAGCGTGACGATGGCGAACGTTACACTGCGACACGCTAATTTTGCATCGTGCCCGTAAGGCGAATAAAAAAATTCCAGCGCGTTCTGTCGGCGAACTCAAAGCCCACCAGGCGCAATAATTCGTAATAAAGCCCTCGAGGCAGGTCTACTTTTTTTTCGTTCGAAACACCAAAGAAGAAGTTGTTCGGAGGCTCCCGCTCCCCCGCCGTGCTATTTGCATGTTATTACCTTGTTTACATATTTATTCAATAGCCATGATCCCCGAGGGCTGGAAATCACCCTCCTAATCCGAGCTTCCTTCTCGTTCGCCCCTTTAATTTCGGATTAAGGGCCGCACGGAACGAGCCGACAGGACGATTAATAAGTCCGCGCATGATATCGCGGACCGGCATGGATCGTGAATGGAAATATAAATTCCAATGGACACGTCAGCGTCACGCATTAAGTCAATGAAGTAATTACTATACTGGCACTGCCCGTATAGTTACACGTGTGCGCACCATGGCACAGAATGCGTGGACCATGGGTACACGTACCATCGGACCATAACTCAAGCCTTCTATTACAGGCCGAATGGTGTTCATTTGAATTTTAGATTAACATAAAGGCTCACCTGCTTATGCATCTCCACGTTGAGCCCGTATGACATCTCGTAATACTGTAAGAATAAAAAAGATCATATTAGAGGGCATAAAATGTGTTTTCGCGGAATTATATTTGCGTACGTATGTACAAGCACACCGGCGTTAATACAAGTTTCTAGCTGTTTTTTTTTGCAATATGCACAGCCCGCTGAGTAAAAGCTGCCTCACGGTCTACGGAACGTAATTACATGCGCAACGCTTCATGCGATATGCGGTAGTCATGCAAAAGCGGAAAGATTTCACGGTTCTGCCTTCGCCCAAGATAGCGTAGAGAAGTTTTGGCATCGCATATCAAGCCGGATAATTTCTATCTCTGCCCGACGTGCTAATAGTTTTGGATCGATAATGCCTTAACTACCGTGAGAGTATCGTATTCGTGTCACGAGCATTAAGCTTCACCGCTACACAAATTGCTCATCTCCGTTACGTACTTTCAATTACCCGAAAATGTTGAAACGGGTGATACGTGCGAATCAGAAATCGCAGTAATTACCCAGAAAGGAGGGAGCGTGAATTACCTGGCTGGCAGTACACCGCCCCGAACCCTTAATTATAACAGCCGGCGAATAGTCAGCGAGGGGCAATCAAGATGTTTTCAAGCTGATATTTTAAACCCCGATACTAGACACGGAAGCGGTAATCGAATTATCAGATTTTGCAAGCTAAGACGCTGCGTGAATTCTTAATGGTATCCGAAAGAACCTTACGCCGGGGGTCTTTAAGACCCAACACGACTGCCGAGCTGGGATTACATCGATCGAATGAGATTACCGGATTACGAAAAGCGAGCTAAATTGAGCCGTAATGCGAGATCGTGGCCGGGAAGGAGGATAAATGCCCGAAGAAAATGAGAAAAACGAGCGAAGAATCAGTCTTCCCCCACCCCCTGGCCACGGGTGTGTATGCGCCTGTGCCTCGTACATGTCGTCCAAGACCGGTTTCTCGTAACATCGTTCCTACATCGTGTGTACAAGGTCCTGTCGGGGCTTGCTTTAACTAATTCACTCACCGACCAGTGACTCTTCGTCGGGCCTTCCAGCGATTTTCAATCGGCCAGCGGAGGAGGCGGAGCCGAACGCGTGTTCCCTCCTATGCGGCATACCTTTTGTAAGACTTTTTTAACGAGGCCCAACGTATAATAGCCCGCCAAGCGCGCCGATAAAAATCCCCCCGGCGAGCGGAGATGCTCGGGCGGCGATCGGTGAATTTTCGAAATCGAAAACCCGTGGAAAAATTTGCGAGGATAGAGGATAGTTGCGCAGTATGTACTCGATAAAATGCGATCGGATATGGTGATGGTGGGAATAAATCGAAATATAGCGGCGAGAGAGCATGCTCGGGGATCGCGCGTCCTTTCTCCTCTCGTCTCGTTTAACAACCTTCAATCTCGGCGCAACGATTTCCAATCTCGCCCTGTCCTCCCGCGCGATCACCCATCGTAAAGTACGGCAGCCGGTGGTGGGAGGGGGAGGGGGAGGGGGAGGGGGAAGGGGAGGGGGAAGGGGAAGGGGAGGGGGGACAGAAACGTTACGGCATTTATTCGCGCATACGCGCTTATGGCTCATTACTCGCGCGCCCCGCAAGACTCTTTCGTTAAGCAGAAAAACTGCGGAAATAAAAGTTCCATTTCGCCGCGCGCAGATTACGGGGGACGCCGCTAAAATTGGACGATAAAAACGGCAATGGTCGGGGCAAGACACCCCGGCGGCGGTGAATAAAAAAAAGGCGTGTAACTACGTGTAAGCCGCGACGGGATCCGCAAAAAAGGGGGAATTCCGCGACTCGCGATTTTAACGAGCATCCGGAATATAGTCGCCGCATTATTCCGGAGCCGAACCAACGACCGCCGTGAAACGACCTTTATTGCTCGGTGATCGTAAAGCGTTCGCTACGGTTTAATATATCAACGAAGCTACGACAGTCGGTTTAGAGCTTTTTTCCGCGAGACGAACGTAAAAACCCCCGGCTGATATCGACTTGTAGTAAAATACCGCGGCAGAGGCGGAGGTGGGCGGCGGGCAAATTTTGAATTTAACGCGCCGCAGGTTCGGAGAAGCCCATTATCGTTCACGAAATAAAATTAGATAATGACGCCAAATGGAACGTAACGACCATGGTGCCGGATATAAGAAATCGTTGAGCTACATTCGAAACGTCCGGCATTAGCATTGGTAAATTGTCGCAAATTACGTTACATCGTTGAAATATACTCGTCAGCCGCGCTTGTAATGCTTCCTTGGAAATTCTAATTATTTGGAAAGCTGGAAATACAACCACCGTATTGAGATGCAGTTACGAGGCTGACGTGGAATGCAAGAAGCACGACAGATGTCCAATCGCGATAAACGCGGTCGTGGTATAAAAGAGAAGGAACCGTTTTCAAATTAAGGCGGAGAAACGCGAAGATGCTTGCGTAAAATCGCATTACCTTGTTGCAATACGATACTTTTGCAAAAGTAAGATTTCGTGCCTATGCCGTTCGACCCCTGCGACAGCATATAACGATAATTCGGATGCGCTACAAAATGACGAATCATTACCGAGGATCCCTTTGTTCAAAGCGTCAACACAATTTGCCCAAATCTGCGTTTAACACCTATTTCCCAACGTATGATCGCAAAGGATCAAGCACGGATAATCGCATTAAAGTTAAATTAAAATGAAACGCGATAACGCTTTTGTAATTTGACTTTAATTCCGTTTCAATTATTTGAGAGTACAAAATCACATTAAAGCGCAGAGCTCTTGCCGGGAGATAGATGCAACCAGTTTCAAAATGATCCCCCATTTATTCAAATCCTCATTTGAAGCGCGATGATAAATTAGCAGGCGTAAACGGCTAGGAAGACATAAATTAATGTCGAATACCCGGGGCTGAAGGTAGACAGATCGGGTGGGAAGCGCGGCGCTCTTTAATTAAGCAAGCTAAACACGGTGGAAGCGCGTAACGACCATTAAATGTCTCAAATATTGTTGCACGAGCCTGGTGGTCGTTCCTCGGGATTTCGAGCGACCAGGAATCGAAGAGAAGAAAAAGGGTGAGTAAGAAGGAAGCCGAGGAACTCCGGTGCAGCTGCGCGAGATCGTCTTGCCGTGGCTCGACGAAGTAATTGGCCTTTAATTAATAGACTTTCCCCCAAGGACCTTCAAGGGAGAGGAGCAGCGGGGGGGGGAGGCAGAAGAAAGGAAGAGAGAGGTCAGGATCTTAATTATCGCGAGACTAGAAACGTTACTCGCGGTCGACACGTTTAATATGGAGGGAACATCGCGAGCGGTGCCAGTTAGTTTAGACAAGATGATAAAACCTCGCGCGCTAATAGTACTAAACGTCGTTAAGCTATTAAACTCGAAACAGCAGTTCTTCGAGCTTCTTTCCCCCTTCGTTCCGAGAGTAAAGTCGAATTAATTCTACGCGAACCTGTATTGAATTTCCTGCTGTTTTACCTGAAATTATACCGGGCAAAAGGGCTCGTTGTCGATGCGAATGTTCCACCTGGCAATCTCACCGAACGACAAAGAAAATCGGGGGTATAAAGCGCGGCGCAAAGCGATACCGAAATTGCGGGGCACGTTGCGCCAAAATTTTAATGTTCAACGAAGACCCCGGGCGCCCTTTTAATCCAACGGGACGAAAGGTGGATTAATCCATTTCAGGTAACCGCATTCTTCGAAATTCGTGCCGCTGAAAACTGCGAGGCTCGCCGGAAAAAAAGGCATTGTTAACCGAAACTCTCCCCCCCCCCCGCCCCGTGCCAATGTTCCCCAACTCGTGACCCCTTTGATGGTGGAAAAAATCCGCACCCGGCGATCCTTTCATTCTCGAATAAACGACCGATATCGATCACGATCGATATCTGAGCCCGTGATGAGATGGCCGAGACTAATGCACCCTCTCTCTGTCCCCTATCTCGTCCCTTTTGTGGACCCTTATCCCTCGTTCTATCATCCCTCAATGGAATGGCCCCTGTTGAGAACATACCCTTACACGGACAGACTTCTCGACCGTGTACGACTTGCAAATTTCGCCCTCGATTTGGCCCCCCTTCACGGTCGGGCTCCCCTTGATTTAATCAAGAAAAACATACCTCTGTGCCAGAGCGATGCGCGATCCCACACAGGCGAGCGCGCATGCGCACACGTGCGCATAACTCCTTACGTACGTATAAACGATGCGTCACAATTTGCCTCGGGAAAATACACCCTTCGCGGTGGTGCGATCGCATAAATCCGGCAGGACGTACAGTACGCAACATTAACGGTGTTAAACGACCCGAATTATGGCCATTCGCGCCACAGGATTCTATTAACCCATTCTCGTGCCTTCGTGCCGTATTTCTGACGATCTACGATTCTCACATGGGGGAAATTTCGAAACGCGAAGGTTTGAGGGCGTCTCGCTGGTTAACCATTATGAGATACGTAGAGTACGCTACGTTTATGCCTTCGATTTTTCACGTACAACCGTAAAGGACAGTTTCAGCAGAATTTCGTTGAAGATCATTTTTGAACGGAAGAAACATTAGTTATTGCGTTCTATGTAATCGTATTTTACCTAGCACTGCTGTCGCAAAATATTATTTCGAATAACGATGCGGAAATGTGAAATACGTATAGTTTGTTGCTCGGCGATTCGCTTGTAAAAAGCCAGTGCGCGCTTTTGAAGTAATAGAAAACATTTTCGGACAAGTTATTTTGGGACCGCGTAACATTGCATTTTAAGCCCTCGGCATGAATACGAAGTGGAGAGCAATTAAAAATTGTTTTAATTGAAATTTCCATCGCGTGCCACTTTGTAAGGAGCAATTCACGAGTGTAGTTTTCACAAGGACTCTCGATATGTACAATACCTGATGCAACGTATGTTTCATTAATCAACGTGCGATGCATTGAAACATGATTCAAAATTTAACAGTGCGGCGATTATTGTTGTTTTAAAATAAATTGCAAGAGCAGCCAATTTTTTGAGTATTGCGTTAAAAGCGGTATCGAGGTGCGAGAAAATAAATTCCGCGTAAATAAATTGCAAATGTTCCAAAAAAACGATGCAGAATACTGGAACCGATACATTTTTATTTTTAGGAGTAATTACAGCTGTCTACTTATAGCGAATAATAGAAGGTCATATTATTCGCGTCGCGAACGTGTTTGAGAATACTTAAATATAGAATCACTGAAGAACTTTAATAACGTAGGTCGATTACTCTTTTATTGCTACGTTGCCAGCAGCTATTTTTTGCAACCTCCTATACCATTAGACGCGTTATTCTTATATTCGACGTGGTACTATTTTCACGTGCTTTTATCAATGCGAATTATTTATCTTCAAATAACCGGCATATGGGTTGCAGCTACAAAAATACGTATCAATTCTGGGCAAAACCAAGATGGAAATACTCGTAAAAATACAAGAACTTCTAAAATAATCCGGCCGATATGCGCGACGATACATAGCAGAGTAATCCGGCGCAAATTGTCAGCTGCATCCACAATTTCCCGCGTTAGCGTTCCCAAAATTTCACGCTCAGACATTCCGCATCCAAAGGATCTCAGTAATCTTGTAGCGCAAGCACCGCGGCGCGGCTGCAACCGTCCAGAAATAATCCGGCGCGGCGCATAAGGAACCGTGCCAATAGAATATACCGGGTGGTTCACCTGACGAAGCGTTTCACGACGATCTCGGAGCAGTTCGCACTCGTAAAAGTTCACGAGCTCGACAATTACATGAAAGAGTCGTAAAAGCGTAATGCCCCGTGGCCGGGTTATATCGTCGTATAACGACGTCGTACGAGCATCCTCTACGCGAGCACGGCACCGCATCGAAAACAAATCCCCGTACAAGGATCGGGGTCTAACCGACTGACTGGCTCTATGGCCGGCTGCAAAGCTTACCGAAAGAATCCGGGATAAGGGGCTTTTTCCGTGGAAAAGTCCACCTCGCCCAGAAACGACGTAAGCCGCGTTTATATACTCCCGCGGTATAAAATATCTCGGTGCTTCCACGCGGCGGTGGAACGGGACAGACGTCGAATCGGCCGGTGATAGGTGAACCGAAAAAGGCAAACGTATCCCTCGTGAAAGGGATAAAATCTTTATGAAAGGAAATCGGGGAGGAAATTTTGGGCAAGACGCGAGAATAAAAGGACTTTCTCCATCGGTAGTTTTGAGACTGTTGGTGATTTTATTATGCAAGGAGCTCGTCGGGCGAAGGTTTTAAGGGTGAAAATGAATCGAGGAAAGTTGCGCGAACGTGAGTATCTATATTGATATGGTAATCGTTTCTTATATCTCCGGTTATCGTGGGACGAGGATAAAATCGTTGTTCGGATTAGAAAAACTACGAATAAAGATAGTAATGTTCCCTGAAGCATACGCTCCATAGCGCGTAAAACCTTACATAACACGCAAGCAACGCAATTTTCCATATTACAATGCACAAAACGAAAAAAGAAACCCGCAAAAAATTTTAAATAACACAGTTCGCGTGTAAAACTTAAAACATATCTAAATCTGTTTTCCGTTGCCGTGAGAATGCGCGTGTAATTTCTTTGTTGAAGCTCTCTCGGATATGCGAGTAAGATCAGCGCATTTAATGAATAGGAGAATTAAACATAAGATAACCGCAAAGCCGCATACCAACAGCATCTGTTTATGCGCCGCTCCTCTCGTTGCCTTCTGACAATTGGCTTTGCCCGTTTTCGCCAAGAAAATTTCAGCGCAACCCGGACAATGATGGAGTAGTTTTTAAATCGTACTTTGTACCTCGTGTACAACGGGAGCAGTTACCATTTGAAGCTGAAATTACGGAACCTCGGCTATCCAGAGGTACGCTCCTGCGCTCGCTGAGGGTTATAATTAGCGGCAACAAGTCCTGGTACGCGTTGCGCGAAAATGTTCTAACTCGTGAGAAAATGGAATATTAGATCGTAACGCTCCGCCGTCAAGTACCGGTAATAAGGAGGTGTGTAAAATGGCGATAAGAGGTGCAGGTGTGCCGCGGGAACGAACCCTCGTAATTTCAGGGCATAATAAGACACGGCAACGCAAAGGAATCGAGTTGATCTATCGACGTGTTGAAATCGATCCGGCGCAATTAACAAAGCGACCAAGTCGGCTACAAGGATCAAAGTGGTAAAGTGCGCTAAAGGGCGATAGTCCGATACCGCATTCGGCATCGGACTTAAATTATTCTGTATGTACAACCTACGATGCCGAACTCAGTCGCGAGGAGTTGATGAGTCACTATGTACGGCGCGGCAGATGTATTTGTTCGACAAGTGTACCTGTTGCTGAGGCCCGGCCAGACCAATACAATAAATTCTTGTTACGTCCGCTATTAATCACGAGTGACAAAACGATATAATATCACACGATTCGTAATAATAAATGGTCTCGAGCGTCGCGATCGGAATTTAATTTCAAATATTTGATGGCAACGGTACACTTTCTACCGCATTAATTAACAGCCCGGCTGACAAAGGCGGTGCACGGGTTAAGCCTGGAGATATTATTAAATTTAGTAGGAAATTATATATAAACGGGATGGAAAACGGGACGAAAGTATGTCAGGATAAATCCGAATGCAACTCAGGCCGGGTGATCGATCGTGCTTGGAATAATAAAAGATCGAGGCGAGGAAGATCGATCGACGATCGAACGGCACTGTCCGCGACGTTCGTGCGCACGCGTGCTGATCGCACGATTAATCTTCGTGCCGCGTGAATCGGCGGAAATGCCACGTCCACGCAGGTAAGCGGCTTGCATTTTATATGAAGTCATTTGCATCGAGCGCGGCCATGAAGCGTGGCCTATTATACATTACTACGTGCGCATAATACACACACAAAAGACAATAAATATCTCGCTTTAAGCTGCAATTTCCGGATGTTTAGCTACTTCACTATTCTTCAGATCAATTCGCGTTGAATCGGCATCGCGTATTATTTAGTCGACGATACCATCCTGCCGAAAATAAAAAATAATCTATTCCCAAAAAAAAGACTTCTCAAATAATTAAGAAAACTGCCTTAATAAATACTCCTCATTCTTTACCCGTTCCAGAAATATCTCTATAATTTGAATATACTACCTAGTACTCTCAATCTTCTCATAAACTACACTTATCTCCAGATAACACTCTATTTATCCGCTTTCCTATAAAACAGACATTAATTCCCCCTTTACCTCTACTTTCTCTTCCCGCTGTTCTCCAACGCAAGAATCATCGATAAAATAAAAAAAAAAGAAGAAAAAAATACAACCATCCCAGAATTTTCATACCCGTACTCAGCCACCTTCAACTCCTTCCTCCAACCTCAACCCAAGAGGGCCCCATATTACTCTATAAAGTTCGCACGGTAATTTCCATTCGCGAAGCTGTACCCACATCTCGCGATTGAAAGCGGCGGCGTTTAACGAAAAAGCAATGCGCGAGGCGTCTCGCGTGGAAAGGAGGGGGCCGAATGAGAAAGGCGGACGCAGGTCGGAGCAGGAGGATCTCGAAGGTAAGTACGGCCGCAAACGGAGGTAAGGAAACGAGACACGCCGAGGTGTCCGCCTGACGAGCGTAAATTCAAAGGCGGCCCTCGAGGACACGGCGACCTCCGACCTCCTTTGAAGGAGTCCTCCCAGGCGGCCCTGTTCGCCTCCTCGCGCTCCTCTCGGATAATGAAGACGCACACAGCGGCGACGGTGTACCGCAATGATGAAGATCTACGGGCGAAAGTAAGCCGCCGCACGGTTGGCAGGCGTATACGCGCACAGCCTACTCCTGCGATCGGTAGGAGAGGCCGACGCGGCTGCGAAGAAAGGCCGGGGCAGCTGGAAATAGCCGGTGTGCAGGCCGCAAGGATGACACGTCCTACGGGCCGGTGTGTCGGTACGATGATCTCGACAAAAGCGAGAGTTTAACACGGCTGCGCGCGGCGCCGTCCCGCTGGACGTTTTATTTTAGCCCCGGCAAAAGTTACGAGCTGCCCAAGGGGCCGGCATGGTACGAGCTCCTCTACGAGTGTTCCGTGGAATATAAAACATCTCGGTAGGAAAACGTCGATGACTATCCGCATACGGCCGGTTTTTATTTCCTCGTATCATCGGATTACTTCCATCGTGCTCGGTAAAGAGCCTGGAGAGGAAAGCGTGGAAAGTACAGGTGCGAAGAGGCGTCTTATGAACGAATACGTATTCTTCACGGTAGCTCGGGTTAACGAATACTCGTAATCTATGGATGATCAGCGCGTATGACGTTTAATGGTTCGACGCGGACGTATCAGGCGCATCGCTAAGCGAGCTTGGCATCGCGCTGTGGTACGTCTATCGTAGATGAAAGAATTTTACGGAAGTAGTGAACGTCGTAATTATCTGAATATTCTTTGCATTGCGTCTCTCGGACGATGGACTCACCATAACGTAGTGGCGTTGCATCTCCGTCTTCTCCTGGGCGAGTTTCTCCAGCTCCAACTTAATACTGGACAGAACAAGCAGGAAATCGCACGTGTAAGCTAAACATTAGTAAGTGCAGGCGACATTCAAAAGCTGTGGGGGGCTGGGTTGGGGGCCAGGGGCTAACGAGTAATATTCCTGCGCCGAGATTATCGCTCGGCACGTAGGGAAAGAAACACTGAGCTATGAATGCGCATTTAATGAGATCATCGATACGAGTCGAGTGGTTCCACTTTCGGGCTCCGTGAACGAATGAGGAACATGATCGCATTCGACGAAGCGTTCGATCGTTCGCGGCCAGCTTGAAAAATCGTTAACGCCCGCGGCGCGTTCTTTTTCCAATTTTCTGCTTCGATCACGTCCCTTAATCGAGGATATTGCGGAGGGGCGGTGCACAGCCAAGCCATTAAAAACACACAATTAGTGCAGCCGCAACAAACATCGATAATAGTTGTTATACGCTGGCCATTGCGTGCGCATGTGTACGTATATACGTGGTGTGTTTCGTGTTACGTGTACGTTTTTCGATGTGTCGTCGAGTTTCCAACCGGCGTGGCCCCGTCGTATCGGGCCCGATGCAATTGCAGGAATGATCCGTACAAACGCGGTGGAAAAAAGAAAATGGAAATATATTCCTCCTAATTGGATGGCCCGAAATACCGAGACGAATAACCGAGACGTAAGATATTTCGCGAGATTAAAATAAAAGAAATAAATGCTTCGAAGGACGAAAACGCGCGGTTTGATCGAAACAAATGTATCCGAATAGCAGCGTGTGCGAGCCAATGATCACTAGTGGATGCTAGAATTACGCGAGGACGAATGTCAAAAATAATGTTAAATTATGAAATAGCCCCAGACTGCACCGACGATCCGTGTATAAAGGCCGGCCGCCGGTGCAAACATTTATTATTTTTTGATCGTGGAAAATACCCATTCTTGTCCGGAGCTTTTGTGCGCCCGGTCGAATAATAGAGCGTTAAATTCAAAATTAATTTTCATCGATCCAACGCCATAACAATTTGGCCCGGACAAGCTGACCCACCGCCAGCGCCACGTAAAACTCCGTTTATGGCGGCAGTAATTTTTTAACGACAACAGGACCCGCGTCATATTTTTGTTTACCGGCCTGACAGCAAAATAGACTCGACCGCCATTCCTATAAAACTGCCTCACTGTACTCTGTATGTGTAAATGCGCGCACGTAACGGTCTAGTGCACCGCGTTGCACCATATGCCAACGCGCGCGCGCGCGCGTGCACGCTGCGTTTACGCGGTGTTCGTGTGTGGACACCCTCCTGGCGTTCCCAGTATTTTACGAATGGACAGTATCGCGATAATTCCTCCCACTTTTCCCCCATTCGCTGTAATACCATTCATACGCTCGGATTGTATGCCCGCGCCTGATGGGCTCCAATTTTGGCGGCTTAACGTCCGCGAAGGATTTTAAGATCACCACGCAACACGGTTTTCCGATAATTTTTATCCTCTGCCTGCATAACTCATTTTCCCATTCGCGACTCCGGCGATTCGAGGACGCTAAATACGTGCCGTGCGGGGAACGAAGTAGAAACTATGAGACATCATCGAGTTATCGAGCGGATCTGGTTATTTCCAACCCCTTCGGGCTGGTCGTTAACGCGCCCGTTTTTCAGCGCATATGTCGCGGATTATGGCTACTTTATTCGCAGAATTATCCCCTCGCACAATACTCATCGATTAAGATTCCCGCAAAATTAAACGAGGAGAGGTTGATTAAAAGAGAACTTACTACTTCGATTTCAGGATGGCGTGAAAAATATGTATCATATGTAGCATGTCAAATCTAATATAGGCGACACAATGCTGGACGAGCTGTACGTTATGAACAGAAAACACTTTCTCGTATTTTCTTATATGTACGCGTTCTCGCGCTGGATGGTTAAGCGGTGGCAAATGCTAAGTGGTTCTCGGAAAGGCATACTTGGCGATACGGGATTTTACCTTACATCGAGCTCGCAACTTATCTTAAACGTCCGATTAAATTTCAAACCGCTCGGAATAGCTTAGATTCCCGAATGCTCTCAGGTGCCAGACCTTTGAAGCGATTCCACTCGCTGTCGGATAAAAAGTGTACTTTCGCGAGTGTGAGAGGAGCGACGATAAACTCGTTACAATCTAGGAACGACAGGAGGATAAAGTGTGTGTTCGTGTTTAAGGGTATTCGTTTCCTTTCTTTTTCTCTTTGCGCTCTCCTTCCCCGTCGGCTTACCATCACGTAATGCCTCTGTATCTCTATTTTTTCACTGGCCAGTTTCTCGCAGTCCAATTTAAGGCTGTACAAAAGGGAACAAGAACAGAGCATTAATATCCACCAGCCCTCGAGAACGCGGAGCCTCTGCTTATCTCTCCGCTCGTCGTCGTTCCGGCATTAAATTAAAACATACGTATACGCCATGGGAAGGAAACTAAGAAAAAGTATTATGCTGCATGAAAAATTGCCTATGATAACGAGCGAAGTAAAAACATCTCCACCTCTTCCTCGCATCGCCGGACGGAGAATAATAATGTGAGGGCAGCGGAATAAAGTGCATTCCGTCTTGGAAGTCTAGGTACAATTTTTTTTTAACCACATCCTGACTCTCTATTTGCGATATCGCAGAATCAATAGTACGTTAATCCATATTCGCGATTATGAGATTAAGTAATTCAATCCTCGGTGAAATCGACGGTGTGTCTCTTATGGAGCGCCATCGCTATCGTCGATAATTGTAATTGAGCAAAATTGAGGAAACATGATCCGAATAAGGTGGTAAGTGGGCAGAATCGCGGCTCCGTTGCCGTGGAGAAATCAGGTAGTTCGCGCCAGCAGTGAGCCCATCAATTGACAAGCAATTATTGTTCTCCATTTGGTCGTAGAATTACCGAAGCGAAAGTCCACGCCGATGACGAAGTGTGAACGATTTCGCTTGTCTCGCCCGCTTCGAAAGCTATGATAAACACGCGAGCGTACGACGCGTACAGGGCATTGTGCAAAGTACCATTTAGCACCCCTACTACAGGTTCCTTTGACCGGCTTTCCGCGGAAAAATAAAAATTCGAAAATCCATCGACCATTGCGTATGGCCACTTTTAACGCGAGGCACGAACGTGGAGGATTAAGCAACACGCAGCAAATTTTATTCGTCTTAAAAAAAAAAAATACAAAAACTTTAAGTGGTTACGTCGATCATACGCGCGTAAAAGAAACCGAGATGAACGTCGTTGATGGGGAAAAAGCGGATTAGTAATCGACCACGATAATTGAATACGATATTAGCGATCGCTTCGACGATAATTCTCATTACGCAACCTGCAATCCTTGCAGCTGGAGTACCGATTAATTATGTCAGACTGAAAGCCAGCGAGGGATTTACGGAACGTCTTATCGGGAGTGTTACTCGATAAACGTTCAGAGACGTCAACGCGCATAAATACTCTTTTCCTCGGTCATGCATCGAAGAACCTTTCCCTGCTTAATCTCTTAATTCACAGCCAGCAGACTCGCAGCCGCCATTCTCCCCGGGACACTGGCAAATACGCGAAGACGTTTATCTCACCGCTTCATCCGCGACGAACCTGACAATGCGATTTGGAGATTTTCTACGCTGCAAGAAAGACGCTCAAAATTCCGATCCACGGTTTTAAATCGATCTCCACCAGTGATTTCTTGCCCCTCGACGAAGCGCTGATCCGTATTAAGCTCCGATCGATCATCTCGATAAAACGAAAGGTTTTACGCCAAAGGAATGTTTCTGCATTCGATATTTTTCTTATCGCAATCTTGCACATTGAATGATCGCGCCGGTATTTTCGATGCGATCCGTGAAAGCATTGCCAACATTATTCCCGTTTCTTCCGCCAGAGTAGAAACCCGGCGCGCTCTTTCTTCCCTACCCGTTCTTCGATTTATGGCAAGCGTCGTGGCTTCGGCCAACCGAAAGAAAGCCGAGCGGTCCCCGGAATAGGTGGTGTGCACCGAGTGCAAAATTGGCTACTTTCTTACTGCCCTGTACGACACACACGTCGGAATGTCGCACGCGACTCACGTAGCCCCGGCACATATTTATGCATGTACGCACACAGCCCTCGGGGCCCTTCTTCCTCTCCGTGGCGCAGTGACACGAAACAGCAATTTAAGTTTCCGTCGTCGGTGGAAATCGTGCGGCACGTGACGCCACGAATTAACACGTTAAAGGGACGGGACATAAATTAACGTGTCAGGCCACCGATAGGAATCGACGTGCCAACGGCGAAAACCAACACCTCGCACGAAGAAAGTTTCCTTATCCAGGAGCCTCTTAGCTCCCTCGCGTGCGAGATAGAATCGTCGGCTCTGCAATCTAATATCCGCTATGCGTTATATGCCGCATTATTTATTCCGCATATTTAAACGTACACCCTGCGCCGGAGAGCCGTTCAAATATTTGCTGAAAAATACCAGGAGCCGTGCCACGGCCGTAGCCCATCTAATTACGTATGCGCGTGTCATGACTCATATGCCGGCACGTCGATCCGCGGGGTTTTGTATTAATCAAGACACACGTCGCTCGCCGTGTCCGCCTTCGATCGGCATTAATATCGCGGGGCGGTCGGCGCGTTCGAGGAGCGATCGGGCCGCGAGCTAGGAAAGGAATCGAAACGCGTTATCGCGATGGGCTGTGCGAAGGCAAACGCAGCTCGCGCTTTCCACGCTTAAAATGATTTGCACACGCGTAACGCTCGCGCGTATAATCCACAGCGGATGGCTCCTCCTGGCCCCAGGCTGTGTGCATACTTGAGTGTACATAGCTTCCGGTCGGACAAACAATTATCTACCTACGTCCGACGGTTTGTCCGTTCGCTCCGCGTGCGCGCACACACGGTATTTGCGCAAACTTCCAGCAGATACGGCCCTGTCCACAAAACCCAAAGTTGGCTCCATTCGACAAGTTACCACTGAGAAGCAGCCGTGTTTCGTGTGATCGGATTGCAAACAGAGTCGTATCCAATCTCGTTGGGACGTGGGGAGGAATTGCACGTGTACGTAAAATTATTTACGCGCTAATTCTACGAGAAACGTTTTGATCTTGTTTTATCCAAGCTCGTACTTTGCTATTAGGTTACGTTGCGTTGCTGTAACTTTATGACAGCATTAGCCCGATGCGAATTACTCCGAAGTGTTATTTGATTTTAGAGAATCAATGCCTCGAGAACGAGATCGCGCGTAAAGCGCATTCTCACTATGGACATCGCGCGTCGTTAATCGAAACGATGTAAACGATGAATAGAAATCGCTCAAATCAAGATAGAAACGTGTTCTCGATTATTCATCTCTGCTCGGAATAACAATTGGAAATGTGTATTTACGATAACCGAAAACATTTGCGGCTACTTGGAAACCCTATATCTATACATGAATCTAATCCCAAAGCGTTATCTGACTCAACAGCGATTAAAAGTGATTATCTTGAACAACTCAAACAAAAAAATAGTAATGCCGTCGTACAATTTCCAAGTAGCCGCAGCTTCGTTGACGAGAAAAATCCGAAATAACAATTTCAAGGTTAAAGAGATAATACCTGTGGTACTGTGCCTGAAGAAAGTTGAATTCCTCCTTGATGCGATCACAGGACTCGCCAATCGAGAACTTGAAAGGCTGGCCAGGCTGCGGCGGGCCCTAAAACGCAGAAGAAAACAATTTCAGCTCGTCCGGGGGGTCCAAACTCTTGGGCGGACGTAAATTTGCGTCTGGCAAAATACGGTTGAGCTTTGTTAGTAAAGACGCGGCTGAGAGGGCCGTCCTGCCAAATATTTATACTCGAATTCCGCCGTTCTTATTTCGTGCCGTTCTTAAAAGACGCCCTCCCTCCTCCCCTGCCCCCTGCCCCGCAGCCCTCAACATCGGCAAAAGACCGACGCGAAGAAACGGCCACGCTCGTCGGCTGAGAGAGGCCGACTTTGAGCACCGCTACTCGATCTTGTTTGTCTCTGCCTTACTTTGAAGACACTGAGAAAACATTTCCAGCGTCTTTGAATCCCGAGGGGGGGCGGGGTAGGGCGAACGTCAAATTGGATTTAATATTTGTGCACCGGAGGCGGGGGCGGCCGTCGATACGGCCGACGAGAGGGAGCGCCCAGTGCGTGTGCGTGTGTCACCGGAGCATAATCGTGCGTTGCAATTGCGCACGGGACGGGCGGCATGATCCTTTGGAGTCCCGGATGCACTTGTCACGGCCCACGTAAGCGGCGGGCCCGAGGCGCGCACACGAGCGTGCGTCATAAGCAGCGGAAATCGTGCCCGCTGCTTTGGCTTCCGCCGGCTGATTATTGCGCTCGGCCGAGAGGCTCGTGTACGTGCCGCTTGGCTGGTAACAATTTGAGCTCGTAAAAACGGCGTAAACTGGGGGAGCCGCCGGGCCGCGGAGCGATTTTGCATGGGAATCGAGTATACGCGCGAGATTCCCGATTCCTTTGCCCCTCCGAATATTTCAAAGGGGGGGAAGAAGGCTGAAGAGCGAGGGGACCAGTCTGACGTTGTATACCGTCAGGATAAAGCAGCTCTATTGCTTTAGCAATGCAAGACGCGACGGATGACAGAAGTTTCGTTTGTAATGTAATAAAATAAACGACAGCGAAAGGTATGCCGAAGTAGATTCCCTATATTTAACGCGGAAAGAGTCGGTTACAAATAAATCCTAGTATAAATACTATTGTTCGGATAACACAAACCGGAATAATACTTATCCATCTGTAATATTTCTTTTAAGCGTGTTAAGAAATTTCTAGTCGTTCTCAGGATTCTCGAGGATCGTTTACGAAGCGGAAGAGAGTTCGCGCTTTCGTATGGGATAAATCGTAAGGGTTGAAAATCGACTTATCGTCGCTGGATTGGTGTATATTGTTTTTCGCGTAATTACATTACTGCCGTATATTCAGATAAATAATACATGTCGTGCGATAAATACCCAAATCCATGCGAGATATCGATTTGCGAGCTGATGCGCGGCCAACTGCGTGTTACCGAGTTCCAGCGGCTGATGTTGAAAATTAAATTTATAATTAAATATACCGAAAGCACGCCTATATTCTTAATGGACTTGAGACTATGTCTCTTTCCGTGATTTCCGTTCCGACGAATCGCCAGGTTTGCCGCTCAACATCGAAAACCAGTCGACGGCGAGGAATTTTGCGGTGGTTTTGTATTTTTTTTCCTCCTAAGCAAAACTCGAGCGGAAAAGATCAAAGTTTACGATGTTGCACCGAGCCCGGAAATAGTGCCGTGAATTCGGTTGCCCCTCTGGCATTTGAGAGCCCGATGGAAACCCACACTTACCGACTTTGGCGGCAGCTGTACCAGCGCCCACGACCGTAAAAGCCACATTATTACCAGTAGTACCGGTGGTACCCACCTCCGTATACCTGTCGGTAATAACGTTACGAGCGTGTTATCGATCGTTTTGCACGTCGTAGCCCGCAAAACGGATACGCCACGACGACCTCGTAAAAGCTCAAATAGCTCCACCCCCTCCTCCCCTCACTCACTTGCTCACTCTCACCCTCACGCGGGTTTCTCTCACGATGCACGGTTTAAGGTACCTGCATAATACGATTTTGAACAGCGACTGGTCAACTCCGTGACCCAGGTAAGATAACTGTTCGAATTGCAAAACTAGACGTGCACATGTATTTAAACACTAGAAGTATCAAATCAGTCAAAACGACTGGTCAGTCGTTTCTGTAAAAAATCGTAGTACTTTATAATAATGTATTTTTTTAGATTTTGCATGATTTTCATGCAGTATTTAGATCATCATTTTGATTTCCTGAAATTTCCTTTTACTCTCTCCCTTTTTTTTAAGATGTACGTGTTGTTCTAAATATGCCCAGAAAGTGGCTGGTAGTTCTAGTGTTAAGGGATATATACTATCAGAATATAAATACTTAGTCGTCTTAATGCTATGATCGTTATGGCTACGTTATTGTCGCTGATTATGCGCACAAGTTTGAGACGCATAATCGAAGCGCTAATGCCGTATATTTGCCGGAAATATCGAAAGGATATCGTAGGAGAATTGTACGTGACAGACGTGCATATAATACGTGGCGAAATAAAAATAGGAGCGGCCAAATAGTGTACCTGACATTGGCGATAAGATTAACTCATATCGGATCCCCGGCCGAAGTGAAGGGGTTTAATCCAAAGGGGATCTAATAGCACATAACGAACGGTATCCAATAATATAAGCGGATGCGTCCCCAAATCCCCGCGTTTGCATTTCTCTTGTAATCACGTTAGTAGTTTCCACGGAATATCTTCTGCCAGCGCAGAAACAATCCCCGAGCTATCCTTCTGGCTGCACCGGGCGCGCAAACGCGACGGTGGTACCTTCTATCCGGTAATACCCTCGATTGACAGCACGCTAATCACGTTTGCACGAAAGACAGCCGTATCCCCGGCCATCCATCCGCACATTTACAAAGCGACCGTCCATTCGAGTAATCCTTTTTCGAAGCACGTACGCGACCGAATTGTAGCCAAGCTTCACGAGCCGTTGTAACATTCTTCGGCGGCCGGCCATCCGCAGCTGCGAAGCCATCCAGGGCAACACCGTGTATCTTATTTGAGCCTCCAACCAACACCGCCAACGTGACCATCAATGTTTGTGCATGTGCCACCGGCCACTGAATAATTTATCATACATTTTAAATTACACGGAAAAATCCCGGTAAAATTACAGAAGCAGCTCTCGTTGTTGGTTCAGAGAATTCCTGATTAAAATCGGAGAATAATTGTGCAAAGAGAAATTTTCCCCGTTTGTTTAACAAAGCTTATAACCGAAAATCTCGGCGAAGCTACAGAGGCCAATTGTAAAATTGACAGAGTCTGGATTTATCGGGTTTAAGCCCCCTCGTCTCCTACGTGCCAAGCCAATATGACCAGCCAGAAAAAGGATTTTCCGCGATGTAAAAATACGCGCGCACATTCTGCAGGATCTTTATCGATCGTGCGTTGTGGGAAATCTGTTACTGTGTGTCGCGAAGGAGGAATAAGGGAGTAGTAGACGCGTTTTTTGAGTAGGTATCGAGGAGTAGAGTCGCCCTGCTTAACGCTCAAATAGTTAAACGGAATGGAAACACGTGTAAAAGCGTCGGATATTTCGCATCCGGTTAGCGAGTGGCATTAAGGATAGAGCAGAGGCGGGAATCGGCGGAACCCACTGCTGATCGGCAAAATCGCTGATCCTATTTGTTCTCGCAAAGCCGCTCGCGGTCAATCCAATTAATTTATTGGCTTTCGTACTGCACCGTATGCGTATATATCTCGGGAAGGTTGCGGACTCAACGCGCCATGAGCTTCCTGACAAGATAACCAGCGACGTGGCAATGATCGTGCCCGATGGAGGTTTTATCGCGAGTCACCTCTAACCCTCAAAGCACCGAATGCTTTTGATCGAACGAGATGTCCCGTATATATAGTACTACTTGTAAAAATACATTTGTAAAATACTTTCGAGATGATAGCATAGTTTGCTTTGAGATAATTCTATTCAATTATACGAGAAGCGCTAAGTCATTTATCCCATTTATAGAATTACTGAAAATTCGCAGGACTATTTCCTGCACACCACATTTGCAAGCTAAAAACCACTCGGCATGCAATCGCTTAGAAAACAATGGTTAAACAATAATACACATCACCACTTTTTAATATCCTAGTCTTTAAAACCGAATCAATTTAATAAATCTCTAATTTCGTGGATAAGTTTCTCTGGCACTTGCAAAGTGTCGAAGAGTGAGTAATTGTCGGGTAAAAGTCGATTAACACCTTAAGCAGACTTTATTGGCTCGATGCCACTGGCATCGATCGGTTATCGGCCCGTTAAAATGCCGGCGATTTGTCGGCACGTTGGCAAAAACTCCCGCAGAAATTAGATATCACCCTCGCAATGTCGTCATTTCGACGGGGCAGTATTGGGTCGAGTGTCACTTCCAACGACCAATGATGGGCCCGATAAAATGAAGGCAATTTGCGTTTAGCGACGGCCGCTCCGTGCATTCCGTCGGTAAATAAATGGTTATGAGATCACGCTATGAACCGACTTTAAGCCCTCGCGCACCTCGTCACTGGAACTATGAAAAACTCCATCCGGAAACTTCTCCAGAGATCGAATCTCAACTGCGGAAAAACGTGTCTCCGCTTCGAGCAACGGAACACAAAGGGTTGGGCCACGAAGAACCTGTATTTTCGCAATCACCGGGATTACGTCGTGAAAGCAAAATTTTGGGAAGATTCCTCTTAGTCGAGCAACATTTTGCTTTTTTTTTCTCTCTCGCAACGCCCACGTTGTGTACGATTTTTCAAAAGGGGAAAAGGTTAGATGAGCTCCGAAGGGAGATCCTTTTTCGGCCGCGTTGAAATATTCATCGTTTCGCGTCAGATAAAACGGGAGTAGGGTTTTCGCGCGGGTACGAGGAACAGGCTGACGGGGGAGAGGTAACACCGGAAAATGCGGTTAGCTTCCGTCGAAAAGCGAAGCGCGAATTATGTCGTTTCGACGAATAATAATGAGAGAGCGCAGCCGGCACACGTCAATCAGTGTCCTTTACGTCCTGCGGCCGATTTAATTATCCGATAGCTCCAACCTCCACCTCCTCCCTCACGTCATTCTATCCCTCTTTCCCCTTCTGCCTTTTTTTCGATCGAGAGCAATCACAATAACGTGGTCAGTATTCAAATAGCGCACCGTTCGAAAGCTCCCATGAAACCGGTACCTATCGAATAACGGGTAAAAAAGAATTAATATCAAAACGCATCGATTGGAACAGCCACGGTTTACCAAAGAGTGGTAGATACTTTTGTGGAACTAACGTTATTATTGTTGCACCGCGGTACTGCAGGATGCTTAACAATTTTTACTACAACCCAACCCGAATATCGCTTTCCATTTTATGATTCTACGTACGCTACACGATGAAGCGCGTTCAAGTGCTTGGGCGTTTCAGAAAAATAACGGAACGATTTTAACCACGATTCTTGGACAAAGAGTAAATTGCTTTGCACAGAGGACAGATATCGAGGCCAAGCGGGGAGCCTGTGCAACTACGCGTCTCTGGGTATTAATCTTCCGTACTTTCGCCCGCATTACACAAAGCGGGTTAGGATAATACGACGGTAATGACCAAGGAAAGGATACCCGATAAATAAATAAGCAGCATCGATCAACCACCGTTCATTACTTCCTACGACACCGTATTTTCCGGAGACTCTAATAACTTAGTGCGATGCAAAGTACATTACCTATGCATCAAAGAGCGACTGCACCGCGGCGCGCATTACAGCGGATAGCGGTAACAGAACCCATCAGCTGCGTTTGCAGCCACTCAAGTACGCTTAAGTGCCGCGTATCACCGCGCCTAATTACGTTAGCTCCATCGATCCTGCCGTCCACTAAAGACCCGATTATCAGCACGCATTATCGCTTGAGTTAAGGGCTCTCCATAGTGTCCTCGCCTGTAACCTATTCGTGGCCAAAGGTAAGGCACGTGTGTTCAAACGTCGGCGAATATACTTCGAGAGAGTGCTCGCAGAAGCTATGCGTTCGGAGAATCCTCGACGTAATCTTCTACGCGGATGGTTTGGTTATAAGCGGAAAGATAAACTTTTCCCCGAATTCGTATATTTTTCACGCATCGATACCATCTGTACCGAAAACTCTCGAAAAAGCGCGCGGATCAAACCTCGAAAGTTCCCAAGTATTTTAAGAAATCAAGGCTTCCCCGCGCTCTTTATAAAATAAGTACAAATACGATGGAGAACTTCGTAAGTGATACGTCGGGATCAGCTATATAATGCAGGAGCCCGCCAATTCCAAGGAACAAGGATCCCCCTCTTTCAACATTTCTCTTTCCTTCAGCGCCTTGGCACAACGAGAAAACATCTTCACGGATAAACAAATACATTGTCAGAAATACGTTAAGAAGCATTTCAAAGACAAGCGAGTCCATTGCAAAGCCCTCGTCAACCTTAACTAAATTACGAGCCCTTTCGATTATTTAAAAAAAAACCCTTGTCTCTTGTTACTTATCGCTTTACAAACCCATCGAATCCTCAGTGTCAAATATAATCAAGGTGTACAATATAATTGTACGTTTAAGGTTTTCAGACGATCGAAACTCAATCCTACAAGTGGGCCAAAAAGAACGATACCGGTCGTGCTTTATATGACACTCCTCGGAGTAAAACCAGAGACAGGAGAATACGGGGAAGAGTTACGATGTCGAGGATTTCGTTCCTGCCGTAACAGTATGGTAACCAGGGAAGACGAATTACGAGCGTGTCCGACCGGAATGAGAGTCAGCTCGAATAGATCGTACGGAACACGAACGGAGCAGGAGAGGAGGAAGGACCGAGAAGAACTATGAGGGCTGGCGGTTTCGTACCACCTGTAACTCTACGGTAACCAAAGACGACGTACGTGCACGCTGAATACCGGTGGAGCCGTTGCCCGTAGACTGCGTGGAAACCTTACGAGAGGCACGAACTAAGCTCAAGAAGATGGTGCAGCAGGACAGGCCAAATAGGGAATGGTCGAGTAGAGCTTCGAGGGCCGGCGGTTTTCCTCGCACCGCAAAACCACCGACACGTGGCGCGGATTCCAAAACCGCTCGACGACCAGGAGTGACCGCATTTGCCCTATAACCGGACCGACTTACGCTTCTCCTACTCCGAAGAGAGCCACTGGTCACGACCTTGGTGCACTATGCGCGAACTTTCAAGATAAACCGCTTCGAGCTTTTCGAATGTTGCGCGCACCATGATTTTCCCAGGCCTCGATGAATAATAGAGCACGGTAGAGGACTCTCCTCGCGATTGCTCGAGGAATAGGAATGAAAGGAGCGTGCATTATGAACACCTTAATGCTCGGCGTAGACCAAACTTATAAAATGAAAGTTATAAAAATGAATTGATACTCATCGTAATACGTCTCAGTGGGAACACGGTTCAGCTTCATTATAGTATCCTTTCCTTTCGTGGAAACGGAAAATACACACCGATTAAGCGGAACATTTTTTTACCATCAAGACCATGGAGCATTGGAAAGACGGCACCCACTTTCTGGCGCTTGAGCCCTAAATACGAGAAATGGGCGTTCGGTCCAATTAGACAGAACCGTGGGGAGAACGCAACTGGGATCCTAAGTCGACTCGTAAATCCGCAGCTAGTGGTTTCTGCACCTCGGAAAGTAAGTAGTTCCGACGAGACACGATGTCTGGTTCAACGCTCGAATACAAACGGATTACTGGTATAGCTCGACAAACCCGAGCACGAGCGAACATGAAAATTATGCAACGCGATAACGGTTGGCCTAATATCACCAGACAATGCGCCTCAAGATTTGCATGAAGTATACAGGGCGGCGGAGGGGAGAGAATGAGCGCGACGGAAAGGGAGATGGAGAAGGCACCGACGGATGGGCTGGGAGAGAGAGAGGGAGAGAGTGGCGAGGGGCGAGGGACGGGGACGATCGAGGCAGAGGAGAAGGAGAGACGTGAAACGATCGAGGCAGAGGAGCAGGAGAGACGTGGAACGGGAGGGAACGATGCACGCCTCGTCGACGGCGGTGTATCTTATTGATCATTATGATTATTCCCCGAAGCAGACTGCGAATTCACCCCGAGGTCTATAGTGCACGACAGGCATTTGCATAAGCAATGCATTTTGATTCGTAGACCCACATTGTGCGAGGAACATGGAATGACATAAATAATGCATGCCGTAATGATCGCGCGCGCCTCGCCAGCCGAGCCTACCGCGAAACGAGAACGATTTTCGCGCTCATAATTCTTTGGTATGCGAATTTCCGTCTGATAGCGAACGTGCAAACCGTTCTATGCTCGTTAACGGCGGCTGAGGTTTCGCTTCAATTGACGAGATCGCGAAAGCGCGCCTACTCTTCGTGCATTGAACTCCGCAGTCAACACGCAAGACGCAACTCGAGATACAATATTCACGATGTGCGGCGCAATCATGTAAATTACGTCCTCGCCGATTTCTGTTTTTGGTTTCTTTCCAACAAAACGGCGGATATAATCGCAGGGATATCCGCAAAGAGGGCGAGCCGCGCGTCGAAGTCTTTTAACGAAGGTTCGCGCATAAATCGGTCGATAGCCAGAATCCGATGCGGCCGGAAAATTAAACGGCTGCCACGCTGTTCAAATAACCGACCACGTACACGACCTTTATCTTGGCCGAGGAGGGACCGCGCGCGGAATTTTCTTTATGCACTCCAAAAAGCATTGAAAGCTCAAAACAATTTTGCAAGCTTCAGCGGGGGGAGGAGTATTTCTCCGACAATGCAATTTCCATAACACACCCTACGTATCCTGCCAGCGAGATATATTCCGGGAAATCGGAAGAGGAAACCGTACGTGTCTGGCTATACACACGCCGGGCGCATTTTCTTTCATCCCTGCCTTCCTGGCTGGTGCACGGCTCCAAGTGATGTGAATCGAGCTGAAAACACCTGACGCACTCACATGTATACCCAGCTCGCGTAACACCCCTCTCCTTCTTCCTCGTTCTGCCGAGCACTCGTGCAGATCCGTCGATAAGAGGCGGCCGCGGCAGTTTAACCCGCCGAGCAATTAAGGCGATACGATCGGTGCTCTCGTGAAATAACGTCACACTGCGGAGCTGGATACGTGCTGCCTCTGAGTTTGCCTCCGTCCCTCTTTCTCCATAACCGCTTTCTCCCTCGCTCCTTAACCGCCCAGTCCGCCTATTCCCTTCTGCCCCCACAGTTCGAGCCTGTGTACCCCTGTACGTGTATGTTTACACGCATGCTTTGCATCTCATCTCACGTGCGCACACAGCGGACTAGGACAACCGCGAGGCCTGCAACGACGACGACGACGACGACGACGACGACGAAGACGACGAAGACGAAGAAGAAGACGACGGCGACGACGACGACGACCAGCTGTGTTCGCTGCAGGATCGCGTTGCGGGAGACTTAACTTAATAACATGGTACCGCTGATGATTATACACTCAGTGTTACCGGAGTAAATGTATCGTAGACGCTTGTAAGCTCGATAACGCGTTTTTACGTCTCCGTAGGTAATTAAAGTTAAACACGAATTACAACGGCCGGAACAATTTCCATGGAACGGCGCTTGCGTGCGCGTTATGCCCGATTGGATTCAGGCTAAAGATACGTGGTGTATGCGACGTAGCGCCTTCCTTTTTGCCAACGCTCGGGGAACGTTTTTAAGCAGCGTTGATAGCCCTTAGTACCATTATTTCGTGCAAGAAAGGGATAATAACGAGATTACTGGATGTCGTTACTTTAGGGATTTTATCGATACGCATAATATGGTTGCAGGGCATGCGAAGGCTTGAGCGGAAACACGCGGATCGGCAAGTATTCCGATAAGACGCGTTAAGTAAGTAGACGCTTACGTAAACGGACGTAGGGTGGGTGCCAAAAATAGAAAGGCCCGTGTAAGCAGACGCCCGAAGATCATACGTCAGAAATGCGCGAGAGATCGTAAAACAGGTTGTAAATATCGCGCCTCGCAGGATAATAGGTTTCGAGTAGGCCAGCTAGTGCGCGTCTGCTTTAACGCGAGGGATTCTTGATTCGCCGGTATTTTTTCTCGCGGCGAACGCTCGAGACATTTGCCTGTAATGCAAACGCCCAAAAGTCCCGTGATTCCTAACAGAACATCGGTCAGGCACGAATCAAGCGCCGGGCCACCCTGGGGAAACAAAGGATAATAAAAGATGTGGAAAGAGCCGGTTAAAAAAGTACATGGACGAACAAAGATTAAATGAACAGAAGCCGGAGCGGACAAAGGGCCGAAAGCAACGGTTCGTCTTTTCTGAGTGGACCAAGGTAATTACTGGTCGAATCTCCTTTTCTGTCTTCCAGGTCTCCGCCTAGCCCCACGCTGAGAGTTGCCGCGAAAAAGCACTACGAGATAAAAGCGCCGTGAGAAAACTCCGGCGGGCTACGCCAATGGGGCACGGTACTTTAGCGACACAAAGGCAGCTCAAATATCGGCCAACTGTCGTGGCCCGCTGCCTCCCAACCCCTGGAACGACCACCCTCTTTCACTGTCCGCTTCATACCTTTCCCTGCTCGTAGCGGCGGCCGAGGGGAGGGGAGGCCAAAGAAAGAAGGACGGACTGACGGAGAGAAAAAGAGGGAGGGAGGAGGGGAGAGAGAGAGAGAGAGCAAGTTTCAACAAAAGCACGGCGCTACAAAAGCTCCACGATAATAGGAAGCACAGCAAGAACCACCCTGGTAGTTCGGCCACCTAATCTGTTACAGTCATAAACCCCGTTTTTGCCCCCTTTCGCCATCCCTTTACGAGCACCCCAAAACCACCCTTACGTATAACGCACGCGGTGGACGCGAATTTTTCCGAGATTGCTTCTATCGACAGCCACGTCAATCACCCCATTCAACAAGGAAATTATTTCAGCAGTTCGTGACAATAAAATATAGCTCACGGTCCGCGCCGTATATTTAACTGCCTTTCTTGACCGAAAGAAAATGCCACGCCCCTGATAACTGTGTTAACCTGCAATACGCGTTATTAGTTATTTATAAGCTCTTTAGGGCACATTGTTTCGTAAATGTATGCGATGATTATTTGTTCAGGGAAAAATAAGGATTGTACATAAGCGTGCAAGGCTGAAAGTTGAGAAAGGGAAGGAAACGTTTATAGGAGATAACATTACGTGGAACATTGTATAACTACGGCTATTATTAAGTAAGCTCCGTTGGCAATGCTTCAACTTGCATCGATCGAAGATTGTTACGTACAAATAAACGTCTCGCTCGAGCAAAATCAGAATATAATATTCGGGATGAACGCTCCAATCCTTTAAGCCCCGCTGATCTTCCCGGTTTTTGACTTCCTCTGCTTCCTTCTCGCCGAGAGCCTGCATTACCGTCAGCACCTTCCACCTCGACGACTTTTAAGAAGGACACGATGTACCAAAGCAACTTTGCATAAGGGTTGACTGCGCCAGGGGTGAATATGTTACAATTACCGCCAAACCGAACGAGCATAGGGGGAGTAGTCTGCAAAGGCTGGGGGGCCCGCGCACCCTCTCTCGACACTTACGACAATGTCACCCTTCACGATCCCCCGGGGCCGATAGTACTTTCCCTTTTTTTTTTTACCACCGATCCGCAGCCAGTAATGCCGAAATGAAATTTTGTAGAGCGGGACGGTCGCACCAGCCCCTCCATCGTCGTCTTCCTTGCTTCACGATAATCTCGTTATTCGTCGTTACAGGGCGGCCGTGCGCACCCTCTTATCCCTTCTCAACTGGGGTGCAGCCTGGCAATGAAATTCGAGTATGTGGTCAAATCACCCGGGAGTATCTAAATTGCGATTCTAATCGTAAAGCTGTATGGCCCCAAACGGTCTACTTTGCCGGTCGTAAACGCGGGATCTCCATGACTCACGGGTCGCGATTAAACGCCGCGATGGCGAGGGTGCGCGCGACCCGCGCCCGTAAAAAATATTAATATTTCCCAACGATCGCGGTAATTCCACCCCGCCGACCGTCCTGCGGGGAATCCTCGAGAGGGGACAAAGTTTCCGGATTTCAGTCGCGTAGACTGCAGTGCTATTTAAAGATTCGAGCGGAGATTACGGAGGTTCGTTTGAAGGGAGCAAGTCCGGAATTTTGCATTAAAAACTTGGGACCGGCCCTGATCGTTTTTCTATGCGGAGAGCCCGCTCGGCATGTTCCTCGCGTCGCGATTGGTAGGGGATAGAAAAAGGTTCGAACGAAGTGGGGGCCAGGAGGGAAAGAGGGACAAAAATGTCCCTCGTGTCTCCGGGATGTCGGGGCTATTATCGAAGCTATCTCTCGTCGGTCGTTCGAGCGTTTTTAAGAACGAAGCTGCCTTTATCTGGGAACAAGCTGCAGCTAATGTAACTGCGTGCCGAGATCGACCTAACTTCTTTTTTGTTATTACCACCGGGTTGACTTCGTAGACCCTCGAAACCGCCGCGTTGTACCGAGAGCGGAAAAAAAAAGGTCAAAAGAGATACGATTTGACACCACTGGCGTAGAGAACAAGGGGCAGGAATTATAGGCGCACCGCACAAAAAAACCGGTCCTCCGCCATATGGCACGTACAGGCCTTCCGTGGGGCACCAGTTTTATTCTCTTTCTTATTTTTTGTATGGCTTCCGAACGAAGGTTTTGCGAAACGAACAAAGGAAAGCGGGAAGATTCGGTTCAGGACTGTTTTCAAGGATTCCAGCACTCTTGGTAGAATGATTTTCAATTTCTCGCGGGCATTACTTTGACGTTACGAATAACTAGTAGCGTCTCTATAGTCTTGCTAAGAAATTTTTGTCCTGAATATAAATGATGATATGCAATATGATGTGTAAATATTTTTTCTCCGTCGCTAAAGACTATAAGCATTCCAGTATTACTCTTAAACATAAAACGAGTCATATCACCACGTGGACATTAATCCTACGCCGCGAGACTTTCTCGTTGAAAATCAGTGGTCCATCAACCGCGGCACTACGAGTCGTTTGTAGATTTTCGTTAGCTCCTCTTCGACTCCCTACATGCTCGTCCAGGAAAGTCAGAGGGCCTGGTATCACAAAAGTACGCGAACGAATACGAGGGAACTCGAGCGGATAAATAAAAATGCAGGATGACTTTAACGTTGCTCCAGGGTTTTAGTTCTTTGTGCAAAACGCAGAAAAATTTTAATTAAAAAAATTCCTTCTTTTGCGCAGTCCACGTAAGGGACGAACGTGGTTCCTGCCCGTAGCCAAGCGCCAGTAAAATGGAGACGTATAGAGAGAATCCGCTCGCAACGGATTCATTAAACTTCGTTTATACGTGTACTCGCCTTTCTACAACGACCAAGAGCGCCACGTTTTCATCGAGTTTCTCTTCCCGCCGTCCTTCGAAAACTCATCGAAGCGTACCCGGACTTGTAACTCTGGTAGCGAGCACTGATATTTGCTCGAGCGGGTACGAAACTAGCTGCACGTGTATGCGATCTTCCCTTCTTCGAGCTGTGTGCAGGCATCAGGAACCACTTCATTCTCCGTCGTTCGCACAACGAAGCGGAAGGATGCACTCGTGTATACGCGAGCGCGTACTAGCGAATGCCAGCATTAATCGCCTGCTCGATCTTCGAGGAAGTATGCCACGAGAAGATCGACTTGCTGATACTTGTTCTTCGCGAAACTACAACATCCGTTCTGTGCCTCCAACACTGACGAGAAATTCGTACATAACGGTCGACGACGGCTCGTTCTGTATTACGTCATTGGGACCGTAGGAAACAGAAGACAACGGTGCTGCGAAGAGGGCGCAAAGCACACAAATGCGTCATCTTACTTTCCCAAAAGAGAATTTATATCACGGCTGGAGAGATAAATCGGTCTACGAAGAGTCTCACGAACCTTAAAAATGAAAACTTACCGTACATTGTACAACCACGTTCTATCCAGCGTAAATACCTCAATATAAATACATCAAAGTGTAAATCGCGCACACAAAACTTATTGCACGCTATGGCACAAGATCCGAACCAGAAAGAGGAATAAGACGAACGATGCCAGGATGTCCAAATGCAGATAGCGGAAATGCAATTCCCAGAAGCGTCATTTTCAAGAAGGAAGGCATCGAGCCGTGGCAGTGGAACTCGATCAGTGGAACGTTGACGAATCCTCGAAAGCAAGAAATTTATCGCCGGGCAAGCGGTGCTTATAAAGCCGAGTACGGTGAACGTGTTAGCGCCTACGAATACGCCCACGACAATTTCCGCGCGTGTGAGTAAGCGTAGAATAGGAGTACGGACATACTGTTGGGTTATAAAGAGCGAAGGAAGCGCGAGGCGGAGGAAGGAAGCAAAGGAGAAAAAAGGATGGAGCAGGCGAGACAGAGGGAACGGGGTAGGAAAGAGACGGAGCCGCCGCAGATGGGATCGAGCCGGTAGTATACGGTAGCCCCCATGTATATCATTAACCTCATCCTCGTTTTTCGCCTCCTCCTCTGTACCCTCCTTCACCTCCGCCGAGGCCCTCTGCCTGCGCGGCAAGCGCTGGTCTCGACGGTCCGATGAAACAGGAATGTCCCGTCTCGCTCTCTCGCCCCATCACACGCTCGATGTCCCTCTTGGGCGACCCTCCGTCTCGCTCCATCTTACCCCCTCCCCCTGGCCCTCGATGGCTGCTCTCGTTCTAGCCGCACGGCGCGAACCTCCGTCTCGCTCGAGCTGCTCCCTCCTGGTAGCGACCGACCCACCGTGCACAAACGAGTAATTAACTATCTCCGTGTGGGACACGTGTTCCCACCGTGCTCCCTCCGCTTCACGGGCCCGTCTATCCGTACATCTACGTTCCGCCTTTCGGCCTCGCTCTTTCCCTTTTCCACGCACCACTCCCCCCGCTAGCTCACTCCCTCTCTCTCTCTCTCTCTAGGTCTCCCCTCCTGCTCCCCTTTCCAGGGCCGGGTTAAAGGAGGGGGAGATGAAGAGAGGAGGCACGCTACCCCGGGACCATTCTGTTTGCACACACGCTCTTATGTTAATTCGGCTTAACGCCCCAGAGCCATCGAGGGTCGGCCTCGCTTCCAAAAATTACGGCCGATCACGAAGGGCGCCCCTTCCTCCCCGAGGTGGTCACGGACGACCTCGTGGAAAATAATAGGGACGTCTGTGTTGTTAGAAGGGGGAAGATATATACGTGGGGGTCGGTTACGGGTTGGAGCTCCCACCGATTGTCGTTGGAATTCCCGATGAGCGGTGCGAAGACAGGATTAGGCCCCAACGTGGGGCTTACGTGTGACTTGTACATCGTTTCCAAACACGTATCCGCTGATCCGGTCGAGAGCTTCTGGAGCTTATTTTTATCGACTGCATCGGCGTACGTGGGGAACGCGATGGCGGTGGTTGGAAACGCGATGAATAGTTCCCGAGGAACGATCGGGGGCCCCGATATTTCGCTGTGGGGGTCAGGCATTGGATTCAATTCGCTCGAGAATCGCGTCTTAATCTGAACGGCCGTGCGAGGGGTTGGGGGAGGAGGGGGATCGAGAAACGATGAGGCAGAGGCCAGAGGAGAATGTAATAAATTCCATTATTTCAGCATAGCCCGTGGTAACTGTCTAATGGCCCGGTCGTAGCCAGCGGGAAATTTATCTTTGACATTCATCTTCCCATTAGTGGTGAATAATTCTGCAGCGTTTACGTGCCAATTTCCCATTCGTACGGGTCGTAAGATGATTGGCCGGGGACAATTTCCACGGCGTCGTTCAGTCGCGACCTCTCCTTTCTAGATCCTCGCTCCTATCTATGCAAGTACGTACGTACGTACGAATCCGGCGACGGAGGGATCGGCGGAAAGGTCGGGGGTTAACGGCGGTCATGGACTTCTTATTTCCGAAATAAAATGCGGTATTTTTGTGCGTTCCACTTTCCGGATTTAATGCGAAATTAAACCACGGCCAACATCGAGTGCCAACGGAATTATTTCGCGGCTATGCTATACCTGCGCTACAGAAATAACCTTCTTTTCCCTCGCGAAGAGCCCCTGGTCTCCACCAAAAATTTATACGCTCGAAAACTATTAACCCACATTCCCGGGAGTAGCGCGAAATTTAAAGAAGAAAACGATCCGTCGGGTACTACGAAAAGTTTAACGGTATCCTACAAAGCGTTGGGCGAAGATTCGCACTGTTGTCCAACGATTTCACGCGAATAACCCCCCCCCCCCCCCCCCGATTCAAGTGTCGCAGCTTTGAACCGCGAGGTACCTCTTCCTACGACATCCGAGATGGCGAAACGCGCAGGGACACGCTTGGATTTCTTGCATTAGCGTGAGATTTCGGCAGTGTCGGTATCCTGCACCGAGGAGGAACTGATTAGCGCCAGCATGCCAGTACGAAGCCAAATATTTGGATGTTTCTCGTCCTCCTTTCCTTTCTTTCACCCCCTCGTCGCGGGTATCCATGACGACGTGGCCTTAGAGAGGACCAACGGGAAGAAGA
The DNA here is from genome assembly GCA_038496175.1 of Ampulex compressa. Lineage (NCBI taxonomy): Eukaryota > Metazoa > Arthropoda > Insecta > Hymenoptera > Ampulicidae > Ampulex > Ampulex compressa. The sequence continues at coordinate 52,844 of JBCFXI010001139.1, forward strand.
GAAGAGCCTCGGCAGGGCCGTCGACGAACGTCCGGCAAATATTTGCACAGCATGGCGGATTTGCGGAAAACCAGTGTGCCGCCGGCTGGACGGGCATATTCGAAAAGAACCTGCACCGTACACATAACCCTGGCTGCAGTGGAAATACGCAAGTGTCCCATCGTTCGGGAAGTATGGAAAAACAGTCAAATCTTTTTCGCCGCTCGTGATCCGGCCTCGTCCCCGGGAGATAACCTCCGGAGAATCCGGGGATTCTCGGTAAAATCGTCGCCCGTGGAAAAGCTTTTTACTCTGCCCTATATCGCGCGATGAAATTTGCATAATGCGGAACCATCGACGCTCCCCTTCGACGGCGCGCGGGCGCTCTCCTCTCTCGCCCACCGGTACAATCGTCGTGCCTCTAAATGCACCGCTCGCGAGGAGCGGCATAAACGCGAGAGAGGCGCCGTTAAAAAGAACTTTCTCCGTGAGAAGGAGAAAGAGAGAGAGAGAGAGAGAGAGAGAGAGAGAGAGAGAGAGCCGCGAGCGTGAAATGAACGGTTCGCCGGTACGAGGCGTACGTGGGAACCGTCCGTCCGGATCTCCAGCGCGCAGTCCCTATATCAGGGCGGCGATTATTCCGGCACGCAACACGGCGATACGTTCGACGATCCAGAAAACACATCTCGAATTACCGCAGACCATTTTTCAGGGTACCGATGACCCAGAAGATAATGAGCGCCGGGAAGAGTGAGAAATTACAGGGCCCTAAAGCGCGAGGATTAAGGGACAAAGGAGGGTGAGAGGAAGGTGGGCCGCCGCGGCGAGAACGGGAACGGGAGCGAGAACGAGGTTGATCGAGGATACTCGTTAAGTATATCCAGCGTGCGTGCCGGCGGTAGCGATAAGTAATACCACGGCCAATTGTAAGTCTTGCCTCGGGGCAATTCGCGGCGCGGAGAGGAAGAAGGGAAGAGTTCGCAGTCACGGAAGAGCAGCCGTGGAAACGAAACGCTCCGGGTGCGCGTCCGTGATGTGGAAGCGGGAGCGCACAGAAAGGAGAGGAGGGAGGCGGGGACACGACAAACTGCCAAGCCTAATGCCAATTAGTGCCATTCTCCTGTACGAGCAGGTCCGAGGGGACTCCGAGAGGCTTCCTCGGACTTTCTTTTTTTTTTTCCTCCTTCCAGCGAGGTTTACAAAGCAGTTAGGCGTATTTATCGCGCTATATATACCTACGTATATGTACGTCCGCATCCCGGTATATCCGTCCCTCCTTTGCCGAGTGCCTCCACGCATTATTCGAGGCGAACGTGCACGAAATACTTATGTACTCGCACATTCCTCTTTGGGGGCACGTACACTCATCGAGGGCCATCGTCCGTGCACCGATGCACGCACACGGGGAGCCGCCCTTCTTTCTCCTCTAAGGCAGTTCGATTTATAAAAGCGTGACTAACGAGCCGTGAAGATCGTGGACGGTCCTCCGCGCGGAGCGCTCCTCTCGGAAGGAACATTTTTATGTATCCGCGTACACCACTTATTATACCGAGACAAATTCGCCGCCCGTGCGTTTCGGCGTCGACGCGCCTCCTCTAACTTACGAGTATAATTACAATGATGATTGCCGTCAGCCGGAAGATCTCTTGGCTTTCGATCAACGATCGTCGGTTAAAGGAATATTATTACGTCGCGGGGAGTACTATTGCGAGGGGGTAGAGGACGTGCGAGCCGTTCATAAATTCTATTAGACGCCATCTTCCGCTTCGTTTCAAACTGGCAAATTAATTATACCTCCATCGTCCCGAGAAGAATATAATTTATGTTCAACGGAGCCGTTGCAAACAAGATACGTTAACGTATAAATCTACCGACGTACCCGTCGAAGAAAAGCGCGGTAGCAATGATCCACGATAAACAATCTCTCAACCTTTCATAAGCAGAACGAGGCGCTAGATTATTACCATCTGTTCTACGGCATTCGAGATTTAATAGCGGACGCTTATCGTCAGGGTCCAGAAATTTTCTTACGCCTAACGCATAACCTAGTCTAATACCCTCCGATAGCGTAGAACGCTATCAGCGGTATTGCGAGCACAAAGTATCTATTATGGAGAAAACCTCGCTTGAAAATCGAAGTTTCCGAATAATGGCGCTTCAAATTGTCGTTTCCCGTAAAGGAATCGGTTTCCCGGATCTTCATTGTAGCGTTAGCATAGCGGGCAATTCGATCTCGGAAGTGCTGGATTAGCTGGCAAGGAAACGATCCCGGAATAAATGCGAGAGCGAGATTACTCGAGACGCATACGAGAGGGGACGTTCTTTCCGAGGGAGGCGAAAGGGGAGCAGAAGGGCCGAGGTAATTTGAGAGTTATTTAAACGAGAACCCCAAAGAGCTCGCGGAGTCCGAGTTCCATTCCACTTGGAAACCCATGCAGTTGTAAACACAATCGCCCAGGCACAATAGATTATGCTCCAAACGTTTAGGTACCTTTTTGGGGTTCGCTCGGGGCTGAAAGTGTCTGAGAAAGCCCGAGGAGGACGTAGCCACCGCGGTGCTTGCTGGATGTCTGCAGGGGCTACGCTCCAAAGACAAATAATCCGTCCGTAAAGAGTTACGGGGCGGCGAACAGAAACCAACGGGAGTTACAATTCAAATATGAAAGGTAAACAACGATATGAAGGAGGATGAAGAAAACGGATGAATGTCGTGAAAGTGAGAATAGTTTGTAGGCGGATACCCCTTGTTGGCAACACGGCATTTTCTTTCAGTTATACGATATAGGTAGGTGCATCAACCGTGCTTCGTCCCTGACTGCAGCGACAGACTGCGCAACATTACTGGAAGTAACGTTGCAATCATGTATGTACAAGGCGTCCACCTTGATCGATCATCGTATAAGTCCTTCCTCGTCAAACCAACTCAGGATCATAAGCTCTAGAGACGAATTTTTTAGATAAAAAAAATATATACAGAGAACCACCGTTCCGCTCGCCCATCGAAGGATTATGGATGAGGATCCGTATATACGACTGCCCGACGATCCGGCAAAACTCGGTAACGGCGAATGGAAGGTAGCGGATAAATGAAATGAAATAATAGAATATTGAACGTGTCCTGAGATTCAAAGTGGGATGGCCTTTGCTGTAGTGGAAGACAGAAGGGTGGCAAAGTAACCACGGGGGACCGCCGGTAAGGCACTCCAACCCTCCTTTGCACTCCTAGTGGACCAATTTACGGCACCCCGAGGACTCGAGTATTACGCTTCAGGCTCGAGGGCTCGTTTCTGGCCATTGTTATGCCGGTCGAGGGATTATTTTGGCAGAGGAGGGTAGGATGCTTTCCAGTTGCAGCCACTCGCCCGTTTCGTTTAGTTAACCCTCCCCTCCCCCCTCCCTGCTCCCCTCGTATTATGCCATCCCCGTGAGCACCTGCAACAAGATGATCCCGCCTCACCTTTTTTCTTCTCGCGACAAAACGCTATGAACCGTTGGGAGAGGAGGTGTGCGGGGGGAGGCACAAAAGAAGGCAAGAGCAAATCGACGAATATCTTAATTAATTCGGCGCAAACTTTCCCGCCACGGATGAAACAAAACCGATTGGCACGATAAACAGCTTTTGGGAATTAAAACTCCTTCCCGCGGCACCGCTCGGCCCGACAAATGCCGCTCATTAAGAAAAGAAAGAAAGCGGCGGGAGGTTCACGGCCGATAAGCAGCGGTCTTCAATTAAGCAATTATCTTCGACTTATTGAAGGGAGAGACCTCGTGGCATTAAATAAGTAAACCGCCCGCTTTATCGGCACCGCCATCGAGCCTTTGGCCCGCTTTATGTACGCCCGAAGAAATTGTCTTTTTATGTCTCCTGAAAGTTTTTATCGCGGCGGTCCGCTCACGCTCCTTTTACGGCTTCTGGTTGATACGCGGCACCATTTTTCTCCCCCTCCGGCGCGAGGGAAACAACGGCCCTTTGTATCGATGGATCTTCGCACATTTTGCGCACGATACTTGCAACGCCCCATGAAAGGTTCTCCGATTCGACGGAGCCACGACGGAGGCAATAGGTCGACATCGAGAGCGATTACTTGGAAATAATGACTGCCCCCCCCTCTTCATGGGTAGCAGATGTGCGCACGAGAGCACGCACGATCGGAGAACACTTTGCTGAATACATTCGGAGCGCCGCCACGCCGATGGATATGGCATGAAGCGAATTTTCACAGTCGTTGCGCGCGGCTCGCAAGCTCGTATCCGTAAGCAAACACAGACGCTGATAAAATCAGTGGGCGGCGATATCGGCGGTTCCAGGATTCGGTCGTGAAACGGAAAAGCGGGTACGAAGGAGAAAGCTGGACGGGGCGGGAAGGGAGGAAAAACAGAGATTAAAACAATCGGTCCGCACCCCTGGCCGGTACCGAGGCGGTGCCGTGTAATTACGCCGGGCGAGAGCGGGACGAGGTCGCGATTTTGCCCGGCCAGGAAACGTATAATGGGAGTATAATGCGTGAAATTTACCGGGCACATCAGCATAATGGACGACGTGACGCTCAAGATATCACCGCGATTCCATATTTCCGAGGCAACTGGCCGGCCCGGTCGTAACGCTGCTCGCGCCGAAGCCCCGCCTAGGGTTTTTAAATCGAGCAATTACGGTCGAGCCCCCGCCTAAATATCATCGTCATCCAGGCGTGTCCCGGACGTTTTATCGCGCCTTCGAATTCGCGAAATTCGGCCGAGCTGACGCGCCGTCGCGGCCGAGGGAAATAAAGTTGGAATAAAAAAAGAGCCTGCCGAAATATTCGGACCGAACATAATTCGGTCTCACGGGCGGCACGCTGAGTTTTTCCAGCTGTGCACACGGGGTACATTTGTACAGCGTGTCGGCGCAAACAGGCCGATTAAAAGTATCAATATTTGCCGAATCAGGGGTCTGGCCGAAGCGCGCAGCGGGGCTTACAGGAGGTTATGCTCGTCTAATACCGCACGGTACGAGCGTTACTACGGCACTGCCGCGTCTCTCTCTCTCTCTCTCTCTCTCTCTCCCCTTCCTCCCTCCCTCTCTCTCTCTCACTCACTCTTCCTCTCTCTCCCCCTCTCTCTTGATCCCTTCACCATCTCCCTCTTTCCCTCTCGGTTCGTAGATTGTGTCTCTATAGCCGAGAGCCAACTCGTCGATCCGCCTCCTGTCCTTCCGCTCGTTCTCCTTTACCCGCCCCTGACAGGCGAGCGAGCCACCCTACCCCACGACATTGTCTTCCGCAACCCCTGGAAGGGACAGCCCCGGCCCTTTCACGAGCGCTCTCCTTTTCTCTCCTTCTTTCTGCCCACCACGTGCTACAATATCGCCGGTCCGCATCCGGTGTAACGCCTGTTATTAGGGATGGGCCAGATGAAGCTTTCATTATTCTATCCGAGCGTTCCTTTCACCCGACAACACCGTTATAACGCAAAGTAATGGCTCATTTTTTTACTTTCATATCCAATTATTATCATCGACCGAGGGCAGGGTAATGCTAGCGCAAATAACGGGTCCTCTCTTTCAAACGAGCCACCGACGTTGCCAGACGGCAAAGCCCGCGTTATCCGATGGAAAAACGCGGAGCGGAAAATATCGTTAGCCGTCCCTGCATGTGCCCCCTTTCCGCGTCTAGTTTCGAGCCACGAATCCGCCTGATATTTTTCCCTCGTGTCATTACCGTCACGCGCGAGCAACGCCCGGGGCGAGCTTTCGCGTTCGACGAAACTGACCGCGCACCTTCCCCTCACCCCCCCTCCCCCTCCCGCCCCTCTCCCCACCACCCTTTTTTTATCTCTTTAAATAACGTATTCTCTTAAAGTAGCGTAAAGCGCCCGAGAGTTCGCCGGACAAAGAGAAGTCGGAGAGGCGAAACGTGGCGCGAAGCCACGATTCAATAAACGTACACGGCGCATTAGTCTCGGGCAATGTTGCGGTCGTGCACGACGACCGCGCCGCTTTAATCGCCGCGGCTATTAAAGCCAGACATGAAATCCCCGGCCCCAGGGAGAAGAGAGGACGGGGGAGAGAAAAAAAAGGTGGCGCAACTCATCGTTCTCACAGCCGATTCACGGATCAACGGCTACGGTGTAACGAAACGTCTTTTGCACGGCGAGCGCGGAGAGGGCAGCGCCTCGAATTTGCGACGGGCCCGCGGCAACGCTCTGGCGCGCCTCGATATCTCGGAATCTCGAAACCGGGAGAGGAAACACGTGTGCGCGTAGTCCCAGGGGCACGTGTATCGGATGTGCGCGCGTACAACTGCACGCACACGCCGGCCTGCCTCTATGCAACGCTGCACCTGACTGCATTTGCAGTGATCCGCGCGAAGCGGCGTGTACGGCATTATTGCATTCGCCGGCGTATAAAGGTTTCCATTTTGAACGACCGTTTTGACGTGCGCTCCGCGCCGAGCAGCAAAGCGTATGCGTACGTTCTTATCGCATAATCGCCGGGCGTTTTAGAAATTCTATCAGGAGTAATGCGATAGTCGGACGAGGTGTAACATGGGTTTCTACGCCGCCGAGCGTGATCGGAATTGCGAACATGTGCAGAAGCCTGCACATCCGAAACTTAAGCCAAGTGTTCCTCTAGGTGAGATCGACTTACCGGGTACAAATCGCTCGAACCACGTAACAGGGACGTAATTGCGCAACGTCGCGACAAACGTTGCGTCGGAATTCAGCGGTAGATCGTACCTGAGTAATTTATCCGTTCTCCGTAATGTCTTTGTAACGTAGAACCTCGTGCGGGAAATTATTTTACGTAGAATAATCGAGTGGCGTGAAAATTTACGGCGAGCATTGATATTTGCTGGAGTACAGTTTTAAGCGCGTTGGGAGATATATTGGCAAAAGTTGCCCCGACCGTCGTTTGAGAGGGATAAACATCCATCGATACTGCGGAGAAAACGTGAAGTTGGCGAGATTTAACCTTGGTATGAGTATTGCATCAAATTCTATTACGAATACAACGTTTGTTTTCGATAAAAGTCACGGAGCATAACGTGAGGCTACAAGAGTAAAAAGTTGCGACATATTTTACGAACGCTGTTTATATCGCACGAAACGATCGTTCTTCGCTGCTTTTTCCAAGCATTCGATTCGCACGTAGCGGGTAATGTTCCGTTAATTTGGTGGTTGGAAAGGTGGCGCTCCAAAGTTCCCGAAAAATAGAAATAACGATGGAAAAGGGTGCCTTACCGGATGCCTGGCGGCAGCTGCGGCCACCGCGGCGGCGTTGATTCCAGCACTCGGGTACATATTTCATCCACGGCCTCAAATTGACAAGGAAAGAATCGCCGTCCTGTGCTTCCTTTACAGCACAACCGGGCACTTCATGTCACGCGACGCACGGGCTTCGATAACAACAACAACAACAACTCTGCGATTACAAACCACCGATTTCGAAACGCCCGCGTGGGCTACGAGGACGATCGATTCTTCCTATGGCTCTGTCCGCGATTATCTCGGTGCGATTCGATCAAGAAGATCCCCGCCGCGCTTCCTCGACGATGATCCATCGGCGTGCACGCCATTCGCTACTACCGGCTCATGGAGGGTAATTCCACCGTCCGTAACCGTAGATTATGTCATCAGCCGCGACCCACCGCCGTTCATCGGGGCTGTTATAACCCCGAAGCCAATGGAAATCTCGTTAGGCACAAAGAGCGTGGCGTGCCCTTTTTACGGTCGGTAAAACAGAGAGGCAACCACGTTAGAGAACCGCCAAGGCAGAGCTCGTCTCTCGTCCACGAAACGCGAACGGCGTGCCGGCCGTTATCCTCCCCCTTGCCAGCTTTATTCTTACCCCGCGGATACACTTTTACACAGAGACACTGCACTTTGTTGCCTACGAGGAAAACGGCGGCGCGCCGCCACTTTGAGGTTAGGTTTCCTCACACTGGCACGCACGCGTCCCTCGACTGGTGCACGAAAGAACTTCCTTGGCACGAATAAAGCGCGTCAATCGGGAAATCTCGATTACGTCTAAGACCGTGAGAATTAAGCGCGGGTGCAGATTCGGAACGTTAGGAACGAAGACCGGCGACAAGAACAATCCTCTCCCGACAACGGCCTCGGAGAAACTGATGGACGAGCGAGTGGTGGGGATGGTATCCCCTCCAGACCAATCTTCCCGTTCCCCCACGCCACCGGCCCGTTACTCTTCAGTTAAACCCGCCAAGCACCCCCTCAAATGTCTCTCCTCGTCCTCGACGCTCGTATTAACCGGCACGATAGCTCCTTCACAATTAAGTCGCGTTACGTAAGGGTCTCGAAAAGGCGAGCACGAAAATCACGGCTCGTTAAAACGTCGGTACGTCCCGCCGGCCCTCACTCCACCTTCTCTCTCGCTCGCTTACCTCGCATTATCTTTCTCTCTCACTCCCTTATGCGGGCAGCACCTGTCGTCCTATCGTATACTTGATCCGCTTTATCGAACGGCAATGAGGATGAGAGACGTCCATCGCGATTTCGGCGTACCGCCGACCTGATGCGCGCTCGGAGCATGCCTTTAGGACCGTTTTAGTTGGCCGTAATTAATCGGAATTTAAACGAACGTTTATATCCGCGTTAAGCGTGTCGCCAATCGGGGGCCAGGACTATTCTATCCCGCGGCCAACTAGCCCGACGGTATTCTTGTCGTCCGGCTTTTTAAAATATACCGAGTACTATTTTCCATATAAATGGCCGATGATTCACTCGTGCTTATTTATCAGCGTTGATTACGTTCGTTTTTTTCCATACTGCCAAAGTCATTATCGACGATATCGCGGTCAACGAGTGTGTGCAAATAATATTTTGTTGACCGCACTTGACTACCTTCGGAATCTAGACAATTCGAAGTATCAATCTCGAGATAGGAGCGATGACTAAGGGAACCGTTCTCGGAATACTTTTTTTCGTACCGCTCCATTATCTCCGGTTGTACTTCGTTTTAACCGACGAGATCGAGGGGACGCGCCTCGTTCCCTGGCCGGCGATATCACGACGTAAATCGTGTATTCCACGGGTATGTTCGCCGATTTTTGCAAGTTGAAGCACGAAGACTCGAATCCCGAAAGTTTTCGGTCCCGCAGATACGGTCGAATAAACGAGAGGACAGGACGCGGAACACGCCGTGCCGTGCATACGCGTAGGTATTAGTCGCTTCTCTCGGTTCGCTCGGCGTGTGCAAACAAATCGAAAGTTTTTCGCAAAATGGCCGTCACCGGGCTGACACGGATGTCCGCATAAACTCTCCCTCTCTTCCCCTCCGCCTCGCCACCGTTCCTCCCCGTCGACTAGCTGCCTCTCTCGCCACTCGTGATTTCCCTCACTTCCCACACCACCACAAATATGGCGCCTCCACCCGTTTTCCCAACCCCTACACCGTGGCTACATAAAGCGGGAGTGAGAGAGTGCGAGCTGCGGACGGGTCGCACACAGTCGCACGGAGCGCGATTGTGTCCGAATATCCGTGTGTAGCCAAGCAAGTACCATCCTGCGCGTGTGGTAAGGGGGTGCCCCTATGTGAATATCGCGCAGCACACAGCCCCAAGCAGTTTCCTACTTGATTGCCGCTATCGCCCGCTCGCCTCGTAAAGGAACCGATCCGCGCGGACCGCGCTCTACGCCTCGACCAACCGGCTCGCGCCTGCACGAGACTTCGCCAATCCCGGCACGCCAAGCCCCGCCGCCGCAGCGGTGCACGGCAAAGAGTCGAATGAAAGCGTGACCTCGGCCAATCGGAACCAGACTTTTTCAGCCGACGTCCGTACCTCGAGTCCGCGCGGACCGTCAGCAGAGCCCCACGGACGTATATACCTCTACGGAATGAAGGTGCTACGCGAAGCCGCAGCGAAACATGAAAAATAGGGGGCTACATGAGGAAAAACACGGACCGGGTAGGAAGGAGGAGGGCTCTGTGGGATGGATCCTACGAACCGAGACACCAAAGGCTGGCGCGGTCGTGGCTGCATGGGATAGACGGAGCGGGAGGGGACGCCGAGGATAGAGGCCGAGGATGAGAATGGAAAAGTAACATAACGAAACGTCGATCCCATTACCTGGAGCTCTCTCGCCCTGCCGCCGCCGCCGCCGCCGCCGCCGCCACCACCGCCGCCGCCGACACCGCCGTCGCCGTCGCCGTCGCCGTGCACCGAGCTCTGCTTTCGACCCTTAATCCAAAGGAGGATTAGAAAACCCCATTGTCATGCTTCGCGGAACGCGGGATGGGATATACACATACATATGTACAGAAAAGCCCCCGCACAATTCCTTCCCGCCGTTCCGACGACCGCGCGACCGAAGCCGTGGCGCAGGACCCTCCTAATGAAATAAATACGTGACGTGCCGTAGTGACGAAGCGATGGTGGTTCTGTTTATCGCGAACCGTGAGCTTTTTGTGCGCCGCGCCGACCGTACTTCCTCCCTCTCTCTTTCTCTCTTCCGCCGTTTCCCTACGTCCCCCCTTGCCCCTCCCTTAGCCAAGCTCGCTCTCGCCCGTCGGCTCTTTATCTTGTTTCCACTGGGCGAAGAAGGAGTATAAGGCAGTGCCGTGGAGTGTTGGCGAAGCTGTCGGTCGCGCTTGGTCGGCTGCGGTTTATGCGGAGCCGCCTTGCCTGCCGCCTGCCGCAGCCGGTTTGCGTGTTCGCCCGTGTTCGCTTGGTGGATACGTGTCCTCGGTGCGGCTCGGTGCTCACCGAACGACCGTGGACGGGAGGTTGGGAGCATAGAGACGACCGAGCGAGAGAGGACGAGGAAAGAGGAAGACGGGAGAGCCGGCTGGGGAGGGTGCGAGGAGGAGAGAGACCGAGTTATACTTCGAGGAATGACGGCGAGCGAGAGGGCGACAGTCGGTAGAACCAGTCGCTGCGGTTACCGTGGCTAACCGCGCCGGGGCTCTCAACCTGCGACGACCTCGGCTACCGCATCGAGAATATGACCTCTTCCACGATCGTCTCGAGGGGGGCTCGCTCCTTTTTTTCTCGCGGCCAATGCCTACGCAAAATTACGTACATTGTCCGCGGAGGAATAATGCTCGCTGGACGTTCTTTGATTTCCAATCGGCTCCACGCGGAGACGCTTTTGCGTAATGGCCGGTATTGGAAAGTGCCTCGGCGATTATCTCGTTTAATGCGGAGATTAAATCGTACCTGTGGAAGCACGCACGTTAATTTCCATGTATACTCCGCGATCTGGGCGCGCGATCATTGTAGTTGCGAGGGGGAAGTCATTTGCCACGACGTGGATACCACTTCGGAGTCATTCGCGAAGCGCCTCGGGTGGCTCTCTTATTTGCGGCTATGTCTGCGCGAGCATCTTCTCCTCGGAAAATCGGAGGGAAAACGGCGAGAACCTAGTTTAATTAATTATAATTGGCTGAGTGCATCGGGCAACTGCCTCTTCTCGGCCAACGTCCACTTTATTCGCCGCACGGGAGGGAAAGATCTGAGGGGTCGGCTTCTGCCTGAATGAGACTATCTACGTTTCGCTGACTTGAAGAGGATTTGCGAGGATGATCGAGCACTCTAAGCTCCCATTAATATATTTCGCTGAAAGAGCACCGTTTCCAAAGTGGCTCCGGAGTAACCGAATGTCGAATCACCGCTAATAATATGCATGCTGGATGTAAGGCTGATGGAATGTGCCAGGTAAATAAATTATCGACGAACATTAAAGATCGCCAACCTTTAAAGCGAACTCGGATATTTTAGATAATATCGGTTTCTAATATCCTGTTAAGGTTTTTGAAAATCTTCGGCAAAATATTATTTTTAGGTCTGACTCGCGCGCATTAATAATACGGCGTAATTACTTTGCAAACGCCCAGAACAGTATTTTTTGATGCGCGGCGGAGGGTAAAACCTTTTAGTTTTTCCAAACGTGCTTGTCTATCGGTGTAATTTAATGAACAATGGTTAAAGCGTTAGCTCCACTTTTCGAACGTCCAATAAAATTGTGATAATCGATAGATACAACGGTATTCCAAAAATACTCGAACATGATTTTACACGTTGGCTTTATTGAAATCGAAATATCGTACCAATCGTGGAGCATAAAAATTGTAACGAGCGGAACGCAGTAAACATCACGCCCTCGCCGTAGCCATTAATGTAGCATATTACACTGTGTCCTCGAATCCTGAGGCTAAGATTCGTGGAATCGCTGCCGCTCACTCGTCCCCGAGTGGCTGCCCCAGGATGGTATTATTCCCGAGGATCGAATTTCTAAACGAACCTCGAAGGGTCGCCCAGAATCGCGTCTGAGCCCGGCGGCCAATTCGGACAAAACTGTTTGAGTAAGAATTCGCTCGTAGAGGAAAAATCTGCCAAACGCGTACTTCGTCTTCCACGATCCATTAAATCAGCATAGTACTGGAGTTATAAATAGATCGTCGTACTCCCCCAATGTTTGCCGATATATATATATATATATATATATATATATATATATATATTATACGCATATATCCAACGTAAAATTTAAGACGAGAAAACAAAGTATAAGTATAAAATTACTCGAAACAAGTTTTTCTCTCAAATCGACAACAGTTTGTGCGCACGTCAATAATCTATCATTACAGTAAAAACACAACGGATACTTCCACTTCGTCTATCTATTAACAGACGATTTTTATTTTCGCTCTTACAGGATAACCAGGAGCAAGATGGATCGCATAGATTCCCGCGCGAATGTCCAGTAGATCAACCAACCCTGGCTAGTAGTAAAAAACGATCAAGCGTCAAAGTTTTGAACGCAGTACCAAAAGCGAATGCACGGGTCGTGTGTCTCGACGTGTGAAAAAAGCGTGGCGAAAAAAGGCAGTGTCAGCTCTTTTGGCAAAATATCGCGTTGCGGTCTCGCCTCAAAGCAAATCTAGCAGTCGCACTCACGCCTGACGAATGTCTTCCGCGGTTCTGGCAGCGGCGTACCGTTATCCAAATTACAAATAACACACCGCCGTCGACGTTTTATCTAACACCGGGAGACAAATTGCTCTCGACTTGGGCTGGCTTGGCTCGAAATTATCCCCACCCTTTTTCGCGGTGGAACCGCGCATCGTGGACTTCGTTAATACCGGTAGTAGCCCGGTCCCTTGCTCGGCGCACGGAATTAACACGGCGAAGTGTATTTATGGATCCGGGCCCGACCAGGTAACCCGAGAAAGACCCTGCGGAGACCTGCTCCTTCCCCTACCCGGCTTGCGCCTGCCCTCCTCCACTCGTTCGTTCTTTTTCTTCCACGAAGGAGGATTAATTAATGAGCCTGGTCCAAGCATTACCCGGTTTACGGACCTGCTGCACGGCCTGCGTGTCCCACTGGCGTGGGAACGTCCCTCGCAATTTTGATTTCATTAATTATCACCAATCCTCCTGGCACTCTTAATACCAACGTGCCACCTTAAGTGATACGATATTTGGCCCCGCTCTCGAATCCGTTCCGATGCACGCTTTTCCCAAGGGACATCGTAAAAGGGTATTTGTATCGATATCAGCACCTTACCGGTATTCGATCAGATTGCGCGTTAAGTTTTTCAAATTTCATTCTGGTTCGATTTGATCCGCAATCGCGTTATCCACATTGCGGTACATCGCTTCGGTGATAAACTTTTCCGGGCGTCTGTTGTTTTTTTTTTCCTGTAATTGCCGCGTTGATTTTTTGTATGTAAGGTCCAATTTCACAGTGATTTCCCGCCGGCTGTCGTTTGGCGTTGCGCTCGTTGCAGAAAAAAAGTTATCGTTCGGTGTAGGGTAATCAAATAACGTCACCCCTATACTCGACGCCATTGGCCCATATCTGCCGCACGCGGGACGTGATACACGTGTACTCACAGCACGTAACGTGTGCTCGAATATAGTGTTCTCGGCGTGCTACAGTGCATTTGCCATGCACTCGCACGGGGCCGTGTAATGCACATTTGTAAAGTTGCACGGGCTCAACCACCGCTAGACGTTTTGCACTACCCTGGGCAACTTCCTTAATTGAAACCTTTTGTCGAAAATAAAGCGTATTCTCCGTAACGCTGGTGAAAAAAAATGCGCGGCAATTAGAGTTCTAATGAGACCAGAAATGCGAAATTACAATGACTACCGCGTAGCCCATAACCGCGTTAAAAAAGAAAAAATAGCCCCTTTCTGGCCAAGCACCGTTAAAAACCTCAAAAAGAAAAACACCATAAATTCAATTTCCTTCTCGCCGCTGAATATTCTCGAATAAGTCGCGTTTGATTCGAAATAAATTTCCCCTCGCTAGAGAAGGAAACGCAAATTAAGATTAACGGGAAACCTTAGGGAATATTCCTCATTCGAGCTCGGCAAAGTATTCCCGGTTTAATATCTTCGAAATCGTTTTCGGGCCATTTTCAAATTATTATGGCATCTCTTAAAGGCACGGTGCGAAAAGCGAGAGCGCATAAAGGCTTAATGAACCGCAGCGCCGTAAAATCCCCGGGCGTAGCCTGAAAATTCCAATTCGCAGGCCGTTCCTCGCGGGAAATAGTCGCGGAAGTCGTAGTCCACTGGCGGGAAAACGAATGGGCAGGTCAGGGCGTTTATACACACTCGAGTGCGGTGACGAGGCGCGGGTCTCAAGGGCATGGGGCGACGAAGAGGAGGATTTCGTCACGGCCGTCACGGGCCGCGCTGCGAGAAACGCCTAACAAAATTATACTCGGGGGCCATGAAAGATTTTTAACGGTCGATTTGCCGCATAGCCGGGCCTCCTTCCCGTTCTCGCACGCAGCGACAGCCGAAACGACAACAGCGACGGCGCACCCTCCGGCCAGTTAGTGCCCTTAAACCACCCTTGCCGCTCGCGCTATCTGCCATTCGGCGTTTCGTCACGCCAGGGGGTCAAAACTGGCCGCAGATGTCGGCCATAAACCTCCGGGTACGGGAACGACCCCGATGCTTCCTTCCCCCCGCCCCGTCGACCCTGCCGTCCTCTTGCCATTGTATCTGCCTCTGAATACACGCCCTTAAATAAATCCATCCACCGAGCCGTCTCGGCGAAACCACCCCTGACGTTGTTGCTATTGCCGCCGCTTCCATTGCCGCCGTCATCCAGATTAGGTACAGGATCCTCCGCCCGTGCGGACGAAGCAGGAGGGCTTTCTCGGTCCTGCACGCGTTTCGAACCTTTCAGCTGTACGTCGACGTATGCAACGAGAAGATGACACCAGCCTGCGAGGGGTGGATTGATAAGGAAGGGTGCGACACGATATTGAGCGAGTACAATAATGGGGGAATAATCAGGGTATGGCAGCATAGTAACTACGGTGTAACGTAGGTATTTGAGTTTGACTCCCGAGTATCGAGAAATTAATTTACACGAAACACGTGTACGTTCCTGCAGACGACGGTTAAATTACTTGTTTCAGCATTGGTGCCTACTCGAACGTTTCGTTGGCCAGGCTATTCATTTTTGGCAATGCTTTGCGTTTGCGCTGCCGCGGGAAAAATACGGTTTCTGGCGCGAGGGATCGACTTAAAAACCAGGGGAAACAACGAGGACGATGCACCGCGAGCTTTTACATCCGCTACTCTCCAAAACCGTCGCTCATCCGACACTGATCGATGTTAAAACACTCTGTACGGCTTCTCGGTCATCGTATAGCCTCGTTGTCGATCCATATCAAAAAGCACAGTCGGAACGGGTAAGAATACTTAGAGTCGCGATTTAATATGAGCGGATATCCGACTGAAACCGAGGGGCACCGCGTCTCCTATTCGACATCCGATCGCGCGTACATCTTAAGGCGATTAAGCGCGAAACGATCCAGAGGCTTCCCCCGTTAAAGTCTCCCTCGCGTAACACCTGACGCACCAAATCGGCGGAGGATTAATCAAGGCCTTTCCTGCATGGCCTTTTCCATCGGATTCATCGTATTCACAAGTCCGCGAGAGGATACCTCCCGCTTACGGTCATCGAGCAATAAATAAAAACCCAGGCGTACCGCAACCGTCATCCTTCAGGTTCCGATCCGATCAGTATCCGCGCACCTCCGGCCGCTTCCTCGATCTCTCCCGCTGGCGGCCAACGCGACGAGTATATTCGTGCCGCGGCGCATTATCCCGCGGGCCCATTCGATCGATCGATCTCGCGGCGTAACAGCTGTGACACGCTTCGGGATTCTGCGATCCTTAACGACGAGGCGCGGCGGATTGTTAACGATCGCTCGTCGACGTTTAATTAGCCGAGCCTCGCGATTACGAGCGCTGCATCGCGCAAAAGGCCCCGGAGTGCAATTGCGACTGTAACGACCCATGCCGAGGACCGTAAAAGGCCGGCTGCAATGACGAGAATCGCTTCTTCTTCGTCTCCTCTTTCCTACTCTCTCTCTCTCTCTCTCTCTCTCTCTCTCTCTCTCTCTCTCTCTCTCTCTCTCTCTCTCTCTCTCTCTCTCTCTCTCTCTCTCTCTCTCTCTCTCTCTCTCTCCTCTCTCTCCACTCCCCTCCTT
This sequence comes from Ampulex compressa, assembly GCA_038496175.1. Lineage (NCBI taxonomy): Eukaryota > Metazoa > Arthropoda > Insecta > Hymenoptera > Ampulicidae > Ampulex > Ampulex compressa. The sequence goes on from JBCFXI010001139.1 coordinate 69,282, forward strand.
CTCCTCCTCTATGCCACCGATCCTCTCCTTCCGCCCCCTCTCCCTCCAGGCGCCTCGAACCACGTCCTTCGCGTTCCGCCGCAGGCAATCCAGGGCCCTTTTCCCGCGGCGCGGCCTGCTCGCACGCACGAAGCGAATTGGCGAATTACGACGATTGAAATTCAATTCCGCGCGCGGCCGAGCGGCTAATTAGACGCAGTTGCTGCGCCCACGACGGAGCACGCGGGACCGAGCGCAGTTCCCAGCTACGTTCGCCACGTGTTGCACCTCGTGGAATTGCGCGTACCAGACGTAAACGCCCGAGTGTGAGCCTCTCCCCCCCTCACGCCAGTGTCGGGGGGTTCCTTCCATCTATTTTTTTCTCTTTTTCCTTCCGCAAAGCACGATCGCGTAAAAGCTAATGCGCCCGCCAGGAATCTCAGATACGCCATCGGTTCTGCCGGGCTCTCCTTGCCCCTTGTCTCCCTGCAAGATTTCGTGCCGCTGCTCGCCATCGTGGCCTTTTAGCGCTTAGACCTCGGTAAGGACTGTTCCTGTTATTTGTCTAGAGCCGAGCTCGTCTTTTCGCCCCTCAGGAACGCCGGTAGCGTGCTAGTATTCATGCCTACCTGCTCCGAGTAACACGACCGTGGGCCTTTCGGCCCAGGTACGGATTTAATGCCCCGGATACTTTCATCTTCGGGCAAACGCTTATTGGTTCCTTCGACTCGGCGTTACGTTCGCCTATTTATTAGATTCGAGCTAATGGCGTTCCCCGAAATGCTTTCGCAATCCGACAATAAAGGCTCCAATTATCGCCGAGTATAACGTGCCGCTATTATGCGCATAAATAATACAGACTGTTGCTTAACCCAGTAGCCTTTACTTTATAGGGCACTTTAAGATACCGAGAAATAGACTGAGACGGCATAGTAAATTCCACGGTAAAGCGGTATCGCGAGACTTTATTAGCACGTTTATCGCGTTCGTGCCACGATTACATAGCTTTTCGATGGACGCGTAAAATCGAATGTCGCAAACGAGACCGTATTTTTTATTAAGAGTCTTGCAGCGGACTTCCACGGATTCTGATTATTAGGATCAAAGGAAGACGCGCCTGTGTCATCCTGGATCACTGGAAAAAATAATTCTATTTTTCAATCTAACGTGAGGTATTTTTTCGTAATTACGTAAGATTTATATTACTTCGTAATTTATGTACGCTTTATTATTTATACGATGAAATAAAATTGAAATGACCGACGTAAAAATATTAACGAGAAACGTTGAGAATGGTCGAAAAGCACACATTTGTTTAGCAAGCGGCTTAAAGCAACATCATTGTGCACACTCATCGAAAATAGTTCGTTAAAATCGTGTCGTAAAATTTTACACGTTTAATCATCGTCGACGACATTTTTTGTAACTCTTTATAGGTATAACAATTCCCCCGAAATACCGTCGTTATGCCTTTAAATAACACGCACTCCGCCTGATTCGCCTGCTTTTACTTTACAAAGCGCTTTAGAGTACGCAGATTAGACTCAGCCAGTAGATTAGACTTCAAACTGAAACTATATACTCGAAAACGTAATCCGCTTTTCCTTTGATCCGTGCCTGCAGCGCCAGGTTACACTTATCTCTCTGTCTCTCGCCCTCTCGCCCCCGCGCCAGTTCGTACTTAAGGTCATAAGCCATAAGCCACAAACCGCAAGCCGTAAGCAGTCCGAGACGATTAACGCGATCGGGCATGCGTGCCGAATAATTACTCATTTGCCGTGCCGGCGGTGGGTTGTACTAACCGGCCATACCGTGTTACGACACGGAAATCTCGCATACGACGAGGGCGACGATCGTTTATCGATCGCTGCTCCCATTAAATGCCTTTGCTCATACGTATTATAGCTCTCCGCGAGTCGCAGAGATGGTCGCGTATAATATTGAAATTTCGCCCACCGTTGGGGTTATTTTTAAGGCGAGTCATATCCTTCCTCGGATGTCGGCTCTGGCATGGAAAACGCTTTGAAAAAGAGACGCGTCGCGTGGGAGTTCTCGGTCAAAAGGCACGAAGCTCCAACGAGCTCCTCGAGGCCGCGTAACAGTGTTAGGTTTCGGTGTTTGCGCATTATGTTAACGCCGATACTGACCGTTTATGCGAACGATACCTATGGCGAGTCAATATTATACGTTAACGCCAGGGATACGCGTAGTATCTTTGTGCCTGACTTAAAGCAATTATTGACCATCCAGTGTTTAAGCCGCATAAAATTACTCGAGCGGCGTCGCCTCCGACGCTCTCCTGGCGGATGCCGTTGAACTTTTTTCCCTTTTTGCCGGCAGCTCGCGCTCGGCGGACGAATGTCCCGGGGTTTGCGCGAAATTCGATTTGTACCTCGTCATTACGCGCAGTTTCTTCGGCAGGCAGCGCTCTGTTCTCATGCAAACGAGGCACCGGCACGGATATCACGTTCGTCCGCAGCGGTGCGCGACATATCGACTTGAGCAAAGAAAGAGCGCGCACCCGAAGCGCGCTCGAGTTTAGTCGGATCGAGAGTGCGTCCACGGCGAGAACCGGCAGTGATTTCTCCGGGACCTTCCGCGAAGCAGCGGCGGAATCCATTTCTCGGTAAACGAGCAGACACGCAGGCCGGCAATTAGTACTCGTAAAATTGCAACCGAGCGTTACGGCTCGTAGACCGGCACCATGGGCGGCAATGCGCTTAGACGAGGAAAGAGGTGCCGATGCGTTGCGATCCGGCCTGCTATTTGCGCGCGGATAGACCGTCTCGGTACCTACGATCGGCACGGCGCTTCCTCCTTCCCTCGGCTTTTCGACTTTACCCGTGATCCGGCATTTGATTAACGGGCAGGTTAAGCCCGAGAGTCGACTCTTCCTCGGTCTCGAACGAGCCGACCTCCCCTCGATGATCGTCCCTCGGCTTTTTCTCCCCCTTTTCTCCTCGGCTGCCCATCGCACGGTCTATTGTGTTATTATTATCCCGGTATACGTCGCGGTCCTGGGTCCACGGTGTTATTATTATCCACGAGCGCAGGAGGTCGTCCGTAACTATCGGCGACGGGCGGTAACTTAATAATACTTCGCTACGTTAGCCTAATGGGGGCTGCCGAGCGTGTAAGCCCACTAATTTGCCGTCTTTTTTCTCCCGGTCCCTCTCTGCCTTTCGCCCATTGTCTCGTCCCTCTCGCTCTCCTCTTTTTTCTCTCACCCTCCTCTTCTTTATTCACCGACACACGAGCGAGCGGCACCCGCGCCAGCCGCTACCGGTTCATAAAAGGCGCGTTAAGCAAATAAATAAATTCTACGGCGGGTAGAGGTGCTGGTGGTGCTGTCGGTGCTGGTGGCGGAGGTGGTGGTCGCAGAGGCGCTATGGCGTTGCCAAGTGTTGGTGGAGCGAACGGCCGCCCGACGCGGGCTTTTCGAGGAGGATAGTGCGGGGCGAGTTACAGGGGATTGGTAGGGGCGCTATTTTCCCTAACGTCGACTTTCATCGAGAATTTATAACGCGCCTCCTGCTTTCGTCGTAATCGGATTTACGTGCTCCCAGAGAAGATATCCAGTGTCCCCCCGCTATGTATACGCACACGCACGCAAGCACTCGTGCGCGCGCGTGTATATATATATATATATA
>JBCFXI010001140.1:0-42992 GCA_038496175.1 Ampulex compressa
CTCTCTCTCTCTCTCCCCTCCTCTCTTCCTCTCTCTCTCTCTCTCTCTCTCTCTCTCTCTCTCTCTCTCTCTCTCTCTCTCTCTCTCTCTCTCTCTCTCTCTTCTTGGACGCCGTTCCCTCGGTTAGGATCGACGAGGATTCGTCTCCCGAAAGTAGCCGGAATAGCGTCGGGTGTCTCTAGATTGGTCGCGCGGTGAGGCAACTAAGGACGACCCGGCTGCACTCTGATGAAGGAACGTCGAACGGAGCCCCAGGGGGCTCTGAAGCTTCCTCGGCCTCCATTCAGGCTTCTCATCGCCTCGTTGCGGACCACCACCGGGTTTCGTATCGCCGCATTCTACCTGCAACACCGAAGGCCGATCGTTTAGCGTACCACGGGGAGCCGACGTTTTCCGCGGAGCTTCGCGATCGCCGGGGAACGATCCCCGCTTCGAACCGACTCGCTTCAAGTTTCCTCGACGCGCTTCCTCCGCGCTCCAAGTAGACTCGTACCCTTATTTTTCTCGACTCGGAGTTTCGCTTCTCCCGGAACTGTCTCGAGTCTTCGCCCTGCTCACGGCCAGCCACGAGGCTTTTGCTTTACTCGAGATCGATCCGAGTCTTTGGAAAGAACCGAAGCTGCCGTAGCGGTCGAACATCGCGCGTCAAAATCGTACGTTCTTTTTAGCGGAATTGCCCAACTTTATAACACCCCGGTTTACGAGCGGCTTCTCGATTTCTCTTTCAAGTACGTACGGTGTGCGCGTCGGTAGGTCGGCGGAGCCGCCGGTGGTTTTAGCGTCGAGTAAAAAGCTCGTAAACCGGGTGTATCCGCCATTCGGACCAGCTTCCATTAGCCGTATGGAAAAATACGCCGGCTATCGAAGTTTCGAATCTATTTTGAAAAAGCATTTTTCCGGATTTACTCTCCAAAACCATTTACCCAGGATTCCTCGGCCCGTTCGATATAACATTATATCATCGAAGATCGGATTGGGGGCGGATCGCGTCGACGCTATTCCTCGCCTCGATTTTATTTCCTCACAACGCACACCTTTCCTTCGCGACATCGCGCATTCGAACGATTCTCCCAATCGGTATTATTTATCTCGCGCGATGTCCGCGCGAAATTGGCAAAGCTGCGAGCCAACGAGGGATACCGTGCTTGCGAGCGCGTTTCGACGTTATCCGCCAGCGCGTAAGCGTCCGCGGACTTTTGGTCGGCGATGTAATTCGGAATTCTCCGGATAGCCGCCCGCTGGAATATACTCCTGATTTCCCTAATGACCTTAACGAAGCTCGTGCCGGCGCAACGCCCGAGGATCGGCCGCATTCGCGCGTTTTAATTGCTGCGAATCCGCGCAGAGGGTGGATAGTCCCGGGGGCCGAGCCCCCACCCTCCAACCTCCGCGTCCTTTCTCCAGACAGGGTAGCGCCCGCAAAAATAAGTGGACTCGTCGGTCGCCGGCCATCCCATTACCCACCGAATTTCGAGGAGCAGCCCCACGCGATACCGCCGCGAGTCGTTTCGACGAGCTTCCAAGGATTCGGTCCATACCCTTTGCGCAACGAGCCGCGAGAGGCGGCCAGAGGAGGGATCCGATAATATTCGTCGCGTTTGCAAAACCCTCGGGACCCTCTGGCTGGCTCTGTACGATCCGTCCTCGAGGATGAGGCGAGACTCGACGCGGCTATCTCGCCCGTTGCCGCGGGGGAATGATGCACGATGGACGACTCGACCTTGTCTACGCCGCGAACGAGGAGCGAAGCGAGACTTCGACGAAGATAACGATAAAAGCCTGATCCTCCGCGATGCGAGTTAACGTCGAAGCGATCTTTCGTTCGCGCATCATTATGCCGCTTGATTATTCCTTTTCACAGTACCCCGCCTTGCACGGGATAATGGAAATTTGGATTAGAGGGGATTATTGACTTTCGGAGCCGAGCGTACGCGGGGGACGAGCGATGCATCGCGCTGGACGGTCGATTCCAAATGGCGCTCCTCTCTCGTCCCTCTTTGCCCCTTTGACGAGCGCGCGTGTGTTCGTACGTGACGATAAGTTTCGTGGCACCAGCCGGGCCCCGCGAGCCGATGCGATCTCCGCACCCGGCCCTACTCGCGCGCCTATCGTTTCCAAACTCTCCCCCCGGTTTCCCCGCTCACCCTCCCTTTGCCCTTTGCGGCCCAACGCGTTTTGTCCGCGGCGAACCGACCAACTCCCATCGCGACTCGGATTCGAGCTCGATTTGCAATCGCGTTATCCTCTATTTTTCTTTCTTTTTCCAGTATATTTGCGAACGATGAAATGCACCCGTTTGATTCTCGCGCTTCTTTCTTTTCGCGAATATTCACGGCATATCCGCGTAGGTGGGAACAGTGGTCGATGGTCGTGGCGTCAGGGGTTCCTCCTCGTTCGTATGTCCGCAGGAAACGATGAAAAATCCGAAAGCGCGTATCCTCGTAAATTGGAGCGGTGAAGATAAGACGCGATAAGCGAGGGCGGACCGCTCGGGTAGTCGCGACGTTAACGATCGGAATGCATCGATGCCCGGCTAGATATTCCAACGGCCAAATGTGGGCAGGCTTCGCTCGCTTGAAACGCGAGTTTCAACTGGGTCAAGCCTGCCTTGGCTCTGTATGAATTTTAAATTCGCAGCTGGTGCTTCGAGCGCAGTCCTATACGCGTCCTCGAATGCACGTGGCATTTGTCGGCCTGGAAAGTTTATATTCGTTCGACGATCTCCGCGATCTTATCGCGCAGCGGTCATCCTCGACGAATCCACGAATCGATGCCACCTGCCTCGATATTGGCCAGGCTCCTTCGGATCGCCGGAAATAGTCGAGTTCCGCTCACGAATCCAGCTTTGTCGGTGTAATTGGATAGGTACAATTTCGCCGCATTTGCGTTATACACGGATACGTCGTTACAAATACCGAGCCGTATAACGCTGATCGTATAAATTGCCGATATTTTATCGAAAGCACCGACCGCGTACTCGAAATAGCGACGATCGCGTTTAAAAATACCGAGTCGACGAGTACCGGCCCTTTGAGATTTACTCCGCGAACGTACGAAGAATTCTTTCGCGCCGTCCATCGCATCGTTCCACCAGCTCGAGCTTACCTTTAAATTATGGATACGATCCTACCTTTGTATCGTCGATATATAGCCCTACCTTTGCGCGTGACCTCGACGATGAAAAGGTGGTCAAGGCGCGAAAATAACTTTTCGAGAAAAGAGCCGCGTCGAGGCGAACGCTTACCTACCGGTTGGCATTTGAACGTCAACGCTCGATCGCTTCCCAACTCGTTTTTCCTACTTTTACTCCTCATCTCGAAGCACAAATTCGAGCGCAACCGCCGGAAATGTGTCTTGGCCGCCGTAATGGCGGATAATTCGAAGCATCCGACTCGAAGCGACGGTTAAGAGCGCGAGGGATAAGAGCGCGGCGCAAATTCGGTACGATCGATCAAAGGCGGCAGCAGGGTAGTATTCGGCACGAATGATAAAGCGCGGCCGCAAAGGGCTCGTGGCCACGGTTAGGCGATAAATCCTGGGCCGGAAAAACCGGAGGAAGATTCCGGGGCCTGCGAGGTACGCGAGGAGCTCTCGCACGATACCAATCGCACGGTGAGATCTAATTTGGAGCGGCGCGCGGAAAGAATGCGTAATGCCGTGTAAACCGTAACGGGCCTTTTTCTCTCGATTACGCCGGAGAATAAGGTCGGGCCGCGTTACGGGGAAAAAGTAGGCTACCCTCGAACGGCTCGAGAATAATCCTGGCGCGCGGCTCGGCGTTCGGGAGGCCCGAAGAGCGCGCGATGCGGAGAAAGTTTGACGCCCGTAGTCCTAATATCGAGAGTCGACCGCCGAGAGGTAGCCTCGAGTCGCGGATGCGAGCGCGATCGCCATGGGAAAGTGCGTGCAGCCACCGATGTTCTCACAGAGCCGCAGCGCCGGCTGTTGCCCCGACGACGTCGCCGCTCGTCTCGCAACGATCCCGCGACCTCGCCACGCGCCCGCCACCTCCGCTCCTTTCCTCGCCATCCCCGCCAACCTCAAATTCGATCTTTCCACGAGCCGATATTACGAAGAGGGGCATCGCGCTGGATGGGAGCGACGTCGGTTCGCTCGATAAACGTGGAACGAGCGGAGCCCTTCGATTCGTTGGAAGGATCCGGACGAGACGCCGTAGGTAGGCGGTAGGTGGGGACGGCTTTCGCGTTTGGCCTCGAAAGAATCTTGGGGCGAGCGGGAGAAAAACGAGGCAAACTACGGGCATTATCCGATTAGGGGAGCAATCGCGAACAACGCCTTTTCCAGACCGATCGATCCATCGGCGCCAATTAATGGAACGACAAAGGCATCGCGCGTGGCGCCGAGGTTCGCGGTTAGAGGCCGTGGAGCGAGCGATCTCGAGATTATTCGAAACGACGGGGCTACCCCGCGAGAGAGTCTCCCCGCGTCCTCCTCGGCTCCGCGCGATGCTCGATGCATCCGCACGCTTTGCCCAATACGGTCTGGCACGTTTGCTCGATCGAGCGACGGCCAATCGGCAGATTCCTCGAACGATTCGAGTGCCGCGGGGAGTTGCGGAAATAGCTTCGAAAAGCGCCAAGTGGATGGATCTACCCCGCGCGCTTCGTTCACCCTTCCTCCTTCGCGCCACCTTGTCGCTCGCCATTCAACGTTCGTAAAACGTACGGAACAAAATGTCGGCGCGGGATGGAAATTCGGGGCTCGTCGAGTATTCGAGACGAGGCGTGGAAAAAGATCTCGGGCGTCGATCGAAAGGTTCGGAGGGGAAATTGGTCCAAGCCGGGCTTTTAAGCGGCCGAGAGGGGGGAGGGGGCGAGCGCGGATGAGGAGGAATCCTCTTTGCAGGAGCCCGAACGGCACTCGGCCTTATCGTCGCTGATACTCGAGGCGACGACATCCTGCCCGCGCAGAGTCTCGCCCATCCCACCCCATCCCCACTCCATCCCCACCCCATCCCCGCCCAGCCCCGGCATCGCCGCACCGTCGATGCGATCGCAGCCCTCGCGCTACCTCCGAGCGGAGCTCGCGGTTTTTTTACGCGCCCACGAGGAGACTCTTTGCGAGGCGCGCTCGTATCGACGCGCCACTTCTCCGCGTCCCCCGAATATCCGGACACTTTGGCGCCGGTCGAACGGCGGAGAAAGTTGCGAGAGATCGAGGAAGGAGTTTCGGGACATCGGGGAGCGCTCGGCGAGGAAAGTATTTTCCGGGATAATCGAGTAGGCGGAGGAGGAGCTGGCGTCGGTTCGGTCGGAGTTCGTTAGGTTCGGCGGGCCAGGCGGATCGATACGGCACGTACGAGGGGCAGAAGTTATGACGCTGGAATAATTTTACGACAAAGCTTAATTGCGAGCTCGGCCGGGCCACCTGGGTTAACCCGGTTAGGGCCAAAGCCGATTAATCGGACCTATCGCCGAGAATCGAATTAAGCCGCGCGGAATGAATTTAGTTGGCGGATACCACCGTCGCGGCCACTCTCTTTATCCGACCTTTCCCTCCTCTCCGGAATGCGCTAGAAAATTCCGCAACACCGCCGAGCCGATTATTTCCGCTTATTTCTCTGCTCGCACGATGTCCGGCGAAGGTTCCTTCCGTACGGAAAGGCGCGGCCTTTTCTTTTTTTTTTTTTTTTTTTTCGGCACGAAGAGCATTCGTACGCGAGCGACGGTGACTCGAGTAATCCCGAGTGCGCGCGGACACGCGGCCGGGTATTCGTGCTCGAACGATGGGACCGCCGTTTAAAGGGCAGGTTCGATCGATCCGATGCTGGCGTAAAAGCAAAGCCGGCCTTTCGGCGGGAAATTTCGATGAACTTTGCCGTTGCTACTCCGCGCCGATTGGTCATCGCGTACCTCTTGAAATCCGATTTAATTCCCGATGGACGTTCGTTAGCTCCCAGGTAATCCCGGCCCGCTATAACGTTCGATGATCGATGCGGTTCGACGAGAGAGCCGCTTGCAAAATCATCGAGCGTAAATTAACTTATCGGAACTGCCGGGCACGTGTACCGTTCGTTTTGCAACGCGGATATCTCATTTACTTTACGGCCAAGCTAACAGAATTTTCCTTATCGCGACGAATCGAACGGGGAAAGATCGAATGGCGATTCGCGCCGGTGATCACTGCGGTATTCGATAAAAGGTGCCCGCACCCGGGAAATGTAAACGATATAATAACCGATGCAAATGCCGTTATCCGTACTCGTATACCTTTTGCCCGCCGCTCGGATACCTCGAGCGCGCCTCTTCGAGTCGTCGAATCGCGCTCGTACGAGCGCGCGACTATCGGCTAAACGTACGGATATCGGTCAAATTTGATCTCGCCCGTAATTCTATCGTCCTTCGAGAGAGAGAGAGAGAGAGAGAGAGAGAGAGAGAGAGAGAGAGAGAGAGGGAAAGAAAGAAAATCGTACACGGCCAATCAAGCCCGCTCGTTTCGGAAGAAGGAAAAGAGTCGAAGGACGACGAATGCCGATCAAGATCGATCCATGGCGAAACGTAAGAGCGGTTAGGATCGAGAGCGACTTCTCCGCGTCATCTCCGAGGGAACGATCGGGATTCACGTGGCCCGTTTAACGTACGTCCACTCGCGCTCGTACGCGCGTTTGCCTTTCCGAGCACGTGCAACGTCTTATTTCGCCGAGAGGTTAAACAAACGGAATGTGCGGAGTTAAGCGAGGGCTACGGGAGCATCGACGTTTCGTCCCCGCGCGAGTCGTGCCTCGGGCCGTGGCGAGACGCCTCGCGCGAAAACGACCCAATCCTCGTCCCTCTTCGTCTCCTCGACTCGAGTTCCACGTTCCGCACGAGCCGAGGTGTACCCGCGCCAACCCATAATCATAATCACCAAGGCCCTACATTGATTTGCCCTTTTACCGGCGCAAACGACTCTCGAGCCGAGATCGAGGGAACGGTGAGATAAGAAGCGACGATTCGCGGAATCGACCCGACTACTCTCCCTAGGACGAGCCACCGGTCGACCCTTCGCGTTCCCGCAGAGCGCCATCTACCTGGCCAAAAGCGCCGAGTCGATTCGAGCGTATCGCGAGGACGCTACGCCGGTGGTTTACTCGTCCCGCGTTTGTCGTAGCTTTCGGAGCTTCGAGTCTACGAGCAGGCTCGATCCCAGGATCGATGGAGGTCCTCGTCGCGCGTCGCCCGGAGTGGCTCGAAGCAACGCGCGGGAGTTATCGTCATTAGGGTCGTCGGTTGCGTCAGCGGCGCCTCCCAATGGCTCCTGAACGCGATCTCGCTAACGCTTCGCGCCGTCCTTTCCCGCCGCGCCGCTTTACATCTTATTTCGCAATCGGGCCGGGCCCGCTATTCTCACGGGCTTTTCGCACAAATGCTCGCTTTCTCTCCCATCCTCGTTGGCCCCTCCCCTCCTCGGCATCGCCTCCCGCTTCCCAATTATCCTCCTCTTCCTCCTTAACGAGGATATCTCGCGAAACGACCTCTCTCGCGCGGCGCCTCTACGCGCCCACTCGCGGCTCGCCGATGTAGGAAGGGGGCGAGGCGACGCGGATCGGCGATCTAGGTCGAATCGAGCGACCCGCCGGACGCTGCAGGGCGGTCGCGGCCCGACGAAGAGCGGGGCAGGTGCGCCGGGTAAAAGTACGGCTCCCTCCCCAAAAGTCCGTGCCTTCTCGTTCATTCAACTTTTTCAATTTTCGCCCAGAGTGCAGAACTGTGTCGAACGTATCGTCTTTCGCGACGCCGAACTGGATATGCCCCGGGAAAAAGTTTTTATCGCCAGCCGCCTCGCGACAGGTTGGACATTGTATTCCGCTAGGCGAGCATGTGTACCGTTATTTAACGCCGGAACTCCCGAGAACCAGTCAAACCTGCTTATCGTCCCTCGCCGCTTATCGCGATTGCCTCGATCCGCGACACGACGATGCCTTCCATCCGTTCGCCACTCGCGAGGGTGGCTTTCCGAGGGGAGCGCGGATCGACGGGCCGCCTAGCCGTGCCTCGATCGAGATCCATTTTTCCCGATCCCTGGCAAGGGGCTCGTTCGCCGGGTATCCCGAGACTGGCGCACCGAGTCCCCAGGAGTTGGCCGAAGAGAGCCGACCGGAAATTCGAGCTCCGGCGGCTCGGTTTGCCTCGTTCGACGCGATACGACCGAAGACGGAACGCGCCTCGGTGATTAATTACCAATTATTACCCTAATTAGCGCTATTTCCACGGGTGCAGCCGTCGGCGCCGATGCGTTATGGGATTTAATAAGGCGATATCTCGCTCGACGGTATCTCACGGGTCGTGGCGTAATATCGCGAGATCAGTCACTCGCGATTAACGGCCGTCTCCTCGTTACCGTTTTGCACCTCCATCCGTCCGACCGAAATCGACCCCTTTCCGACTCCTCCTCCCTAACTCACGCCGCGAGGATCCGACCTTCGAATCTCCTTCGTCAACGCGTACAACGCTCTCCTCGGCCCTGTATTTCTATGCCCCGATCCTCCCCCCCACCCCCACCCCCACCCCCACCCTCCCTCGCCATCTCTCGCGAGGAGAACATTTGAAACAATAGCACGTCGGATGGAATCGCTTTGGTTTTTCCCCTGGGCGTTGAATAATCGAATGGTATAGCCGGGCCGGCGGATCCCTCCGTCCTCTATTCGGGTTAATTCTCTCTCACCTTCGGGGACCGGCCGCGAGGGGGAGATTGGGAGAACGTCGCGAGTATCGGATCTTCGAGTATCGGATTCCGAGGATGCGAAGGAAAAGGGTATCTCGCCCCGATGTCCGCGCGTTCCCATCCCCCGGCGAGAGCAAAGTCCGGAGAAAACAAAGTGAACGGAATCGAAAATCCGTATGGAAGAGGCACGTGCATCCGCAATGCGGCCTGCAGCTTGGCAAGAGCTCTATCCACTACCGGAGACTCGTTTCCTCCAGGCCCCCCCCCGCTCCACGCACACACACACACACACACACACACACACACCCAGCCCACCGCCAGCCCCCCGTCCCGCCTAACCTCCCGCCGCTCTCTCGCTCTCCTTCTCCTCCGCTCCGACCCCCCTTCAGTCCGCCGATCCTTCTTTGTCCGTCGAGGAAAAAAGGAGAGTAATTATCGGCCCGGTCCGCCAGGCGGTCATTTAGCCTAGGCTCTACCGTTTCAAGGTGGCTTCCGAACCATCGAGTGCGCACCGTGCAAGTTTTCCCTCATATCCATGGAAGCCCCGTAAATCTTCTCAAAGGATTTTTCCTGTCTTCGTTATCGTCCAAAATTTGGCGAAAACGAGCAAGGCACCCCGCTTCGGGATGTGTGCCGAAGCGAGGGATCCGCAGAGTACGCGTTAGACATCGAATTACTCGATCCAGTGCGCGTGATTCCGCGCAAATCCCGAGCTCGGTATCCGACACGTTGTTCGAGAGGCGATCCACCGCGAGGGACTCGTTCGCTCCTTCCCCCTCCTCCTCCTTCGACCTCCGCCCAACCCTCCCGCCGATCCTTCTTTGTCCGCCGAAGAAAAAAAAAAAGAGTAATTATCGGGCGGGTCCCGAGGTAACGGAGGAAATTGTCGGACGACCACTCTCCATCCTCGACGAAGAGCAATCGATGTTCCCACGGCCGTACCACCGCTTCCGGCCCGAGCTGCCTTCCATTCGGCGCCCACCGCCACTCGTCCCGCCCGATTATTTCTCACAATTCCTCCTTGTCCCGAGTCAAATCTTATCTCGTCCGACATTTCGGGATTCTTGCCCATCGAAAGACGCTTCTGGGCCCGACGCGCCATTTTCGCACGGACTCTCGAAATCTTTGCGATCTCGCGCCACCCTCGGCGACTCTCGCACTCCGTCCGCGCGTGCCACATCGTGTAGGGATGAACGCGAGTACGGTGCAATTCCGCGAGGCTCGTTCGCCAGTAGCCAGTATTCCTCGTATCGCTCCGGGGAAAATCAAAGTCCACGATTTTCGACGCTCCTGTGCCGCAAGGGTTCGAATCGTCGAACGCTCGTTGGAGGGCACTTGTCCGTTAAAAAGGACCGGCGAGGGGCGCGTTCGCGCGCCCCAAATTTCACGGTCTCGAAGCGTCGGTGAGGGGAGGTTTGATATTCGACGGGAGGTGGCGCTCGTAGGTTTCGAGGGTCGAAACTTTGGTGGCGGCGTCGGACTTTTTTATACGGACCATCTTTTTTATACTCAACGAAACGGAACGAAATCGTCTTGCCGGAACTTTGCGCTTTGGACTCTGCGCGACCGCGCTCGAAATCATCGTAACGTACCTCTCGAAACGTCGCTTACGGCGCGATCGATATTCGCCAAGCGGATACTCCGAAAAACGGTGTCGCTTCGAAAAGCTAGCCGATACGATTGCGGGGATGGGTCGGTATGGAGCGATAAGCTGCGCGAGGAATCGTTTGCACCGCGGGCTAGCTCCAGGGGGTGGAGGTGGCCCAAGGGTCGAGAAGAGGTGCTTCTTGCGGCCGGTGCGAGAAGCCGGCGATTCGCGGTCGGCGCGAGGACGTCGTCGCCCGGCAAGAAGGTGGATCGCCGCGGGGTTAATTGCCGGCGTGCGGGCACAATGTTATCGGCGATCTGGCAGCGCCAGGGGCCGGTAAGGGGAGGGCGAGGGGAGGGAGGGTGGCGCGGGCAGCCTGCCGCGGCCCTATATTATCGAAGCGCCGGACCGATTGTCTTCGTACGGCAGATAAACGGGGATTTATCGTTCCAGTTTCGCGGAAGTTGGACTTGCGCTCCTTCCCGCAGCTATATTATCGGCCTCGGCCGGTCGATCTTCGCCCCTCTCTCCCCCCGCCCCCTTTCGTCCTTCCAACCTTGGACCGGGGAAATTTATCGGGCAGCTTCCGCGACGGTTGGATTTGTGGCTCCGGCCGAGACGGTTTTCTCGGCCGACGAGGTGCCCGGAAGCACGGCAGCGCTCGCCGAGTCACTTTTAGGGCGGAAGCGTCATCGCGCTGATTTCCCCTCCTCCGACTTCCGGCAGACTCGATGTCGAGGAAAAGAACGGCTCTCGCGCGGAAGACTCGACGGAGAGATCGGCGAACTTTAACGCTCCTCGACGCTCGACCTCGATATTCTCTCTCTCTCTCTCTCTCTCTCTCTCTCTCTCTCTCTCTCTCTCCCTCCCTCCCGGAGGGAGTTAGGAGCACGGTCGCGAGGAGAAAATCTCTTCCAAGCGGATACACCCCCGGCCCGTTATTCGGATTCCAAAGTTGGGAAGCGGGGAGCAAATTTATTCTCCCATTTTCCCTGGTTTCCTCGGTTAGCCGTGCCCGTAGACGGCGGAGGCAATTTCATCGCGTGGCGAGCCGATACCGAGGCGGCTTTGTTTCCCGTGAGGCACGATAATACCGTCCGTCCTTCCGCGAGCCTATTTCCCTTCCGCCCACTACCGCTCGGGTCGCCCTTCTTCCGCGAGCATTCCGCACCCCTCTGCACCCGCCGCCCCCTCGCCGCCCCCTCGCCACCACCGCGCGGCCCCTCCTCCCAAAAACCCGCCAGGGATTAACAACGAAGCGACCGCTAATGAAACGCGTTGCGGTCAGATTAACCCTCCCCCCTCCTTCTCGCTCGCGTTTACGCTCGGAATTTAACCGCCCCTCCACCCCCAGCCCCCGACGCGCAGGAACTCGAGTTTCTCGAGTCGTCTCTTCGGAGCCTCCCTTTCCGCCCCTCTTTTGCCCCTAAGACCCGCAAAGACAACGATTTGTCGAGCACGGGTAAACCCGAGAGAATGGCCGACGTACGAAATCCTCGATTAAGCCGAGCACGGCCAACTTTCTTTTTACCTCTCGAACCCTTCGAGATCCATCGGTATCGGTAAAATACCTTGCTATTCTTGGTCGACCTTACCGCTCGGTTACTTTTATCCAACGCGATAACTTCTCACTCGTTATTCGAATTCGGTACGATGCTCGCGAAGGCCGCTCGCGAAATTTGTCGCGCGTCGCTACGACCGTGCGCGACACTGTGCCGCATTTCTAAGGCTCGGAGCGAAAAAAAGAGAGAGTATATCCGTACGGCGTCACGGCGCTTTGTACGCGATGCTGGAAGAACGACGATACCGATCTCGCGGGAGTGACGTTGAACGGTACTTTTCGACGATGTGGGAAACTCTAACGAGAGCTAAAATTATCCACGAGTGCACGTGCACGCGCGCAAATCATAGCCGCATCGGCGTATCTACCGCGACCTTTACGGTTCTCCAGTTTGGGTCTTTCGTCGTGAAACGGGACATCGACGCGGTAACGTCCCTTCGATCGATTCGCCTACAACGATATCTCGCGTCCGTTTAAACGGTAATGAAACGAGGCACGCTTTCGCGGTCGATCGTCGATCCACAGCCGCGTCGATATCGGCTGATTTTGCTACGCCCTCGACGCGCTTCCCCCTTATTCCATACCGGCGCGTCTCCCTTTCTCCTTTCCCTCCAAAACATTCCTCGACGTTGGCCGAACGCGGTTAAGAGTCCAATGGCCGTACGTGGCCCGAAATAATCGGCAGGACGGCGGACGGCGGACGGCGGACGGCGGACGACGGACGACGGAGGGCCATCGAGGGAATTCCCAACGCGGTCACGTGCACGCTCCTCGCTCTCGTGCCTAACGATCGTCGCTGGGCGTACCGGAGGTGCATTCGCGATGCATCCACCTCGTTACGGCCGGTCCTCTCCATCAACGGTCACCGCGCCACCCTTTCCCCCCGATGCATCGATCTCCACCGCTCTTATCCAAACTTCCTCCTCTCCCACTTCCCCGTCCGATCGATCGACGGCACGTCAGCGGGGAAACTCTTCGAACGTCGGACTTGCGTTTTACGCGGACCGACTCGGATGCCGGACGAGCGGCAGCACTGGCCGCGTCCGCTCGTTACCGCGACTCGATGTCGCAATTTCGATGCGTACACCTGGACATCTCGATGCCTGGAAGCCGCGGATGTGCGCCGAATAGAGGGCCTCGGAGCTTCGCGCGAAGGTCCAGGGGCGAGAGGCTCGCGGCAAAGGGAGGAAGCGGGGCGAGACTTTTGAGGGAGAGCGTATGCGGATAGATTGCGAATCGTTAGGGGCGTCGATCGATCCAATTTGCGCATAACGGCGGTCGGGCTATTTGCAGTCACCTTGGCGATACTCTATTTTAATGCTATCGCGAGCGCCGCTTTAAAGCGACGGCCGATCGATGAACGTTTATAGATTATCCTGCTCCCGGTAAAGTGCGTGGCGCGATAAGGAAGAGAGGAATCCTCGATTGGCCGCGCGGTACACTCGTTCGCAAAAGTTGAGCGCTACTTTGCGAGAGGGCAAGAGGGAGGCCCGAGGGGCTCGAATGGGGGAGGAATGGCGAGGCCGTCGAATCGAGGAGTAAGACCGAGTCTAAACCAGTCCCTCCCTCTCTGCCGGCGAATCTCCTCGAGGGACATCGAACGGGCGTATTTCGCGAGGCTGAACAACGACGGCTGCTCGGCCGTCGTCGCGGAATCGCGTTGTTTTTCCGACGCCAAAAGGCCCGCGACTGTGCGACGCGACCTCGACGTTTCGGCGATCCTCTTTGCGATCCTTTCGCACGCGTCCTCTTTACATTTGCCGCCGATCGGCCCGAATTTTGTTTCGAAACGTCCACACAGCCTTCCCTCGATTATATTCGGTCCTGGCGTTTCTTTTCCTTCCATGCCAATACGTTGGGTTAGAGCTGGGATTAAAGCACGGCCAGAGCCGTGCGAGATATTTGCGTTATGGAAAGCGAACTTTTGTGCGCGAGTGTAGAGGTTAATTGAATTCCAAGGATAGATGCGGCCGTGCGCGTAAAGGGCGGGAGATTATTAACCCGCGATAATCGGGCAACCGGCCAATATCTAATAACGCGATAATGAGAGAGAAATTTTCAGCGCGGCTATCGTCGCTCGAGGATTTCGAGTGGGAACGTCGTATCGTTTTACGACGATATCGGCCACTTGAAGGCTGGATTCGTTTTACGCGGCTTCGCAGGATTCCGACGATACGACTCCCGACTCTCCCGCAACTTTGCGCGTACCTTAAACGGAGAAATACCGGCACCGGAAATCATTTTTCGGGCGATCCCCATCGAAAGGAGAGCGCAAAGACGCGCGTCGATCTTTTCTAAGTACGCGCCTTCCACATCCAAGGATCGATCGGTTTCCAGTACTCGGGTTAGCTTTTTACGGAGTATAATTCCACCATCGGGGGGCCGACGTAGATTAGCGTAAATAAATCTCGGCTCGGGATTAAAGCGCGAGCCATTTCGGATCTTCTTAATGACAAAGTGTGGCGTTAATCGAGAGGAACGGCGAGCAATAAACGTGGAACGACAGAGGTAAAGTCTCGAAAAGGGAAGGAAGGGAAATTAGCGGCGCGATAAGACGGCCGTCCGATTAAATCTAACCGCGAAATCCGAGCGGCCACCTTTTCGCCCTAATGGAGAATTCGATGGAAAAGATAGCCGCGCGGGTGCGGAGGGCGAGTCGGTCGCGACCGCGTGGCCCATTATCCGTACCCGGACCGCCACGGATTCATATCGAACTCTAATAGCACCGTAATCGCGGTAGCCTATCCCGCCTCTCTGCCGATAAAAGATCCTCTTTACACCGGGAAACGATTAGCGGAGGGAACGATATACCCGATCGAGAAAAATACACGGAGATCGGATTGGACGGACTTCGTCGGGAGATCAAAATGCCCTCTCGCCGACTTTCGATGTACTCGAACGTGTCGGCCAGTGGCCGGTGGTCGTGGCGTTAAAATGTAATACATCGCAAGACATAAAGGTGATACATCGTCTTGGAGGCGTCAAGCCGTGGATTCGCGCGGCGACGAGGTAGCGCGGGGTGAAAATCACGTGGCCAATATCTCGGAGGCTCGCGTCTTTCGCGGGAGCTCGAGTCGAGTTTTCTCGAGCCTCGTGCCAATTAGCCGGTTAACTGGGCCGGTTAATCGATTCGTCGAGCCGCTAATCCGCCCGCCTCCTCTTCTCGATGCCGCCCCGCTGCCCGGAAGAGACTTTAATCATTCCTTACCTTCCTAACTTTCCCGCAATCTCCAGCCGCCCGCGGCGGCGCCGCTATTAACTTAAGGCGACGGACTTCCGCTCAGGCCGGCAGATTACCGCGAAGCGGTCCACAAATTCGGTGATTAATATTCACGCACCGGGCAAATCCGTGCCGTGTTTATTAACGCCTTAACGAGGCTTTCCTCGACGTGCCGGAAAATCGAAAGTCGTACGGCCCCCGTTCCAAATTCACCCTTACCTCCGGCTGGCTTCTCTCCGCGACTCGTGCTTCGCCTTAACTTTTATACCCAACCATGTTCCTTATCGAGAGCGCGATTTTTGATGATGGGCAAGGCGAGGGGTGGGAAGCGACTAAACTCGAGAGGCCGGCAGTGCGGATAAAGGCCGTGCGGGCACGAATCGCGGAGTGGAGAGGTCGGTAGACGCCCTCTCGGTTACGTCCACGTCCGGATTCCTTCGCGGCGCCGCGAAGATGAAGGAGGGACAGCCTAATCGTACGGACGTATCCGACTCGCGTCCTCGATTAATCCCCCAAAAATGTTGCCTCAAAGGGGAGAATCCGGTCGATGTATCCCTCTCCTTCTCGAGCTCCGGCCGGCCGAGTGGGCGCCCCTCGATCGAACGATACCCCCGGCTCGGCCTACTTCCGCGCAAAAAGCTCCTTCGGTTCGAGAGAGCGATCTCGGGCCCGGAAAATCGCGCTCCTCCGGCGGCTCGGCGAGGTTCCGCCGATTCTCTCGCGCCATCCGCATCTCCGACTCGACGAAGGTGCATCGACGAGAGCGACGCGAGTCGAGGGCGCGCCAACTCCTGGCGAAACTCCCTCACCTCTCTCCACCTCGTCCCCCCGAGTTTCTTCGACTCCATCGCGATACTTTGGCGGTGGTGCTCCATTAAGGGGAAACCGAGTCGGCGCCAGCCGCGGTAGTCTGGCACGCAGACTAATTAGCAATTATTCGGGTAAGCGAATGAAGCGGCATAATGGAGAGGGCGAGGGAAATCCAGGCCCCGTCGACGCGTCCTGGAAGGCTATTCTCGCCCAAGGCGGGAACGTACTTAGGCGGCCCTTGTGCTCCTTCATTGGATTAATTTTAAAGGGGCCGCGATCCGTCGGTCGCCACCGACCTTCGCGAACGTCGTCCGCGTCTCGCCCGCGAGACATTCGACTCGCCAGCGGGAAATCGGGCACGCCCTTCGAATTCCCGAGGACCGCGCGCCCTTCCACTCCTCTCTCGATACTCGCCTCCTCGCAAGTCCGCGCCCCTCGAGGCTCTTTTGGGACGGGAATATCCCCTTTAACGAGAAGCGGGCCGAAATCATTTCGGATGCGTCGGTGAAAGCAGCATCGGGTAATTTTGACGGCGCCATGGTTCGGTTTGGCGGAGGCGAGGGAGAATTTTCCGGGGGAGAAAGCACGCCGGCCGATTTGTCGTCGCGTCCTCCGTCCTGCGTCCTCCGCGCTACGTGCTCGTTCGCGCAAAAAGTCCGCGGCGCGAGGTTCGCGGGATGCCACAAACGGCGAACGACGATAGAGCGCGAGGACGGTTTTGCGAATCGAAGCGTCCGTCCGGAATTGGCCCGTTCGGCCAGCAGCCTCCACCTCTCTTCTCTCGCGCTCGCCACGGCATCCCAGCGGACGCGCCTCTCGCATCGAGACGCGCCCGTGTCGATGCGCGCCGGCGGTCCTACTCGCGAACCCATCTGGCCGACGGAATGGGTCGCGCTCCGCGGAAGGAACGACGCTGGCCGGCTCTATCGGTCGTAATTCGATGCTCGAAGCGTTTCCATTATCCGAGAAGAGGCCGCCTCCTCTCTCCTCGAGCCGGAGAGGCCGGCTAAAGTCGTTTCGAGTAAATCTTGGAACGAGGCCGGGATAAGCCGGCGGAAAGCCGAAAACGTAAATCCAAGTCGGATCCGATTGCCGACGGAATGTAAACGGTGCGGGGGCGGGGGCGGGGGCGGGGATGGTAGGAAAGCGATTCGTTCCGCTTAGCAAGGTGGAAATACGAGAGCGGCCCGATACACGACCGGCCGCGCCACCCGCGATTCTCGACCGATCGACTCTCTCCCCTTTTCGATATTTTCCATCTCACGGCATTGGTTAATCGTTCGAACGATCCTTCCGGTTTCGCGCCTCTCCATTTCCAAGCGCGGATCGCGAAGTCGACTGTTTTATTCGGCGAATCGTATCAACGCCGGCCGAGGGAGATCCTCGGCGGAGGAACGGCCGCCGGGAGGGAAAGTTTTCGCATAATTTCGGAATAAAGTCGAATATTTTCGGAGTACACGCCCGGGTAAGGCTCTTAAGAAAGTGTCGCGAGTCGTAAATCTCCGAGTAGCCGCGCGGTGCAAAGAATCCTCGGCCGTTTCTCGAAGAATTCCCTATTTTTCGAAGCGCGAAGGAGGAAGATATAAGGGCCAAGTTTAATATCGAGGCAATAAACTCTCCCGATCTTGAATTCCAGTCCGCGATATTCGCGGCGCTACCGCGCTCTCCGCTTTATGGGATCTCCTCGCGGAATCCCTCCTCTCCTCGGGCTCGAGAGTTTTACGCTGCTCGCCGGCGAGATCGAGTCACCGCGAATCCAGGAGTTTGGCCCTCGTTTCTCGCGGCGACTTCGAAGACGTCCGCCGGTGATCCATCGGCCGTGGCCAACCACTCTTTTTTTTTTCTCTCTTCCTCGGGGGAGAGCCCGAGGTCGCGCGAAAGAGGAAATTAAAGTACGCTCGCGGGAGTACGCGTCGGGAGAAGAGAAACGTTGCGTTCTAGGACTCTCTCCGATGGCTCCGACGATGGAGACCTCCGACGTGGCCTCGAGGACGGTCGGCGAGTCCCGTCGAGCGATCGGAGGACCCTGGAAGAGGAGGAGGCGTCGGGAAACGCGCGCTCGCGCTCGAGCCTCGATTTCGAGCGACTCGGGAGGCGCGGCCGGCGCTCCTTGGCGGAACAAAGGTGGTTCCGGTATCGACGCTTCGCACGGCTGGAGAGAGCGAAGGACTCAAAGTCGGAGAGCGTGGCGCGAGCGGGCGCCGAGCGGCTCCGGAGACTCGGACGAGCAGATATCCGCGCCCATCGCGAAGCGCCTATCGGCCGCCCGGCTATGCGCGTAGCTACGTGGGAATATCGAACGGTAGACGCCTTTGGAGTACGTCTCGGCACGAGCGGGAGCGTTCGACCCATTTCCCAACAATGGCCGACCCGTTTATTATTAGATACGAGCACCGCGATACCGCCTTGCGGGTGGAAATGCCGATGCCGGCGCAAAGACGATGGCGAAGCTGCCGCGACGCAGGCCGATGCACGGAAACTCGGAGTTCGGCGAGGCGACGTTCGCCGATGGCCCTTCGAAGTGCGCGCACCGCGAATCGCCTCGAAGTCGGGGGAGCGCTTGGCGCGCCGAGGCTCGACCGAGGGGGACAACTCCGAGGAATATCGAGTACCGCGGGTTCGCCGCCGATCGGCCGGAGTACCCGGAGGTAACCAGAGTCTCCTTCGATCGTAAATTCCGGGACGATGCGAACCGCGGCCGAGAGTATTCGATTACGTCTCGTCCACGTTCGCGGCCTCGTCGACGAGGAGGAGCTTTGTCTTGGCGAGCGAATTCGAGGCGTGGCGGGGGGGGGGGGAGATGGAAAATTCGGCCCCGCTCCGTTTGGTGGATTTGAAAGAGTCGCGCGCTGGAAAACCCGGGGGTCGAAATTCGCCGGTGTGGCTTACCAGCTTCGACTCTGAATTCCTGGGTAAAGCAAGGTAAGCGTCTTTGGAGACGTTGTAAAGCGGCCGTGGTGGAATGCGCGCGGAGGGCACCTTTATTTGTCGCCGGTCGAAAGTCGGCGGAACGAGCCCTCGGCAAACGCGTTTGGTCGCGCGAAAAAGTACGGCGCGAGCGAAATTCCGTTAGAGTTTGTTAGACGCGACCTCCCCCCCCCCCCTCGACCAAAATCCACCCTGCGCTCGACTCACCCTTCGATCTTATCCCCTCGGTTCGGGCCTTTCCTTCACCCTCGGCGCGTCTCCTTCCCTCTTCCCCTCCTCGCTCCCTCTCCGCCCCTCGACTTCGACCCGCTCCGCCTGAAACAAAACGAAAGGAGGTCAACGACGGATTCGGCACTCCCCCCGTCGAGCCTCCCCCGAATCGATCCTTCGCCCACCGACTCACCCCCTGCGCGCCGTTTAACGCTACGACCATCGCCCAGCCGCTCCGAAATGACGGCTCTGCAATTTGTTGGAAAAATCCCCCGACTCGCGACGCCGCACTCGCCAAAGTTTTTCGATTATATTCTCGCTCTACGCAAAAGGTTTAACGGACGCGCTCGCTCCGCTTCCTCGTCGGTCTCTCCTTTCACGGATTCGATTACGAGGCATCTCCTATCCTCCCGTTTGTTCGCGTTGAACGCCGGGAACGAGTCGAGGATATAGAAAGAAAAAAAAACAGACGCGAATACGAGAAAAGGTTACGTCGATCCGAGCGGAAATTTGGCGGGCCGCGCGAGCGTGGCAGGTGCGGTAACGATCGCGAACGGCGGTGCAGGATCGGTTTGAGAAAGTTTCGCTTCCAGCGTCCATGACCGAGCGGGAAAACGGGGGAGGGTTGGTTCGAAGCCACCTGGAAAATATCCGAAGCGTGACTCCCGTTTGTTCGAGCACCGACGCTCGTGACCGCGCCGTGACCATTATCCTCATTGTCGGAACGATCGGCGTACTTCCGACGCGCTGCGTTTTCGGAGAATTTCAAACGATTCGCCCTTTCCCCCTTCCTCCTTCCTCCCTTTCGCCGGATATTTACGAGGAACGATCGAAGGGAGAGGGCGGAGAGGAAGGGCGGTTCGTGGGAGCGACGCGAGGAAGGTTCGCCGTATATTTCATCGCGTCGCTCGACCGTGCGGGTAACGAAACTGGCACGGCGCTATTATTTCCAGAGCCGATGGATCGTTAGGCGAGACGACGTATCGGCTCTGCTCGTGGCTTTGGCTCCCGCGGATGGATTCCATCGTGACTCCAGCAGTACGCGGGACCAGGCTACGGTAGCTCCTCGCGCGAGTCGCGACACGTTTGCCGATCGCTCGAACGAAATCCCCTTTTCGTATCTTCCGCCATCCCGAAGCGCGCCAGCCAGTGTCGGTTTTTCGAAGGGATTAACGTGCCCTCGGAAAGGAAAGCGTACCGTATTTCTGGAATCGACGGTAAGGTCCAAACTTGTATCGTAAAGAGCCCGGGGCCTTCGCAACCCGCTTCGTCGTCCCGCAATTCGGTTTTCCTTGCCAAACTTTACGGAGTAGCCTCCGGTGATACTCTCCCCCCTCCTCCTGCCCCTCCCGCCTTCCTCTCACAACGCCGCAACTACCGAACCGGTCAAAGACACCTGCCCGTATTTTCTTAGGGAATTTCCGCGCTTTTAGGGCGATGCGCTTCCCGGGAATTGCCACTTTGCCAAGGTGTCTACGATCGAAGGGATTTGCCGGATCGTGCGTAGATCCTGCTCGCATCGAACGATCCGCGACCGGATGCTCGTCGATCCTTTGAGCGGTCTCGCGTCGAATCCTACGCGCTACCGAATTCCGGCAAAACTCATTTTTCCGGAGAGAGAGAGAGAGAGAGAGAGAGAGATCGATGCGATTAATGCCGCTTGGCTTCGTACGAGGTGTCAACGGTAGACCGTACATAAATTCGAGAGCCGAGTGTCGCACGCCCTGGACCGGTTTTTCACCGGTATTCGCCGCTTACGTCCGCGTACGTGCACCTACGTACCGTCCACGCGTCTCCGCGCATTTGCGTGTGCGCGAATATCACCGAAATATTTTACGAGACTTTCTCCGTTATCGCAAACGTTATTATCGAACGGCACGAGCTACGTTCGTCGAGCAAACGACGATGAATCGAGAGCGGAGAGCGATTACCGCGGCATTACCGAAATCTTCGCTCGAATTTTCCAGACGCCGTCGTTGCTCTCGTAAAACTGTACACGGGCGTCTTCGAAGAAATCAATTTCTCCGAGAGAAGGGACGAGGACGTCCTCTCTCGCGACACGCGTTCGCGTGGGAGGCACGGGCAGCGGATTCCTGGAGGGCCTGGGAGAGTCCTCGAGGGTCAAACGGTGCGCGACGAAAATACGATTCGTCGGTGCGTTCTTCCAGACACCGAGACCGATCCACGCTTCCCTCCTACTCGAACCACGCGCGCGCACACGCGCATCGGGCGCGTATCGGAGCCGCTCGAACGGGGAGTATCGCGCCACCTCTTCAAATCAATCGGAATTTTTTATATCGACAAAGGTATAATATCGTATAACCGGATTTTTTACTCCCTTCGCATCGAGGGCGCGCGAGAGGCCAAAGAGGGATCGTAAACACGGACATTATCGGGAATCGACGTCGAACCTCCGTCGGTCAAGAGCGGAGTCAAGCTCCGTAGTTCTTTGAGCGGTGGATTCTTGGTAAAATTCGTATCGCCGATAAAAAGGGTAGCGCGATGGTCCTCGGCGACACGCCCGTCTCCCTGGTCCTGCGAATAGCTATTTTTGGGGAAAATTTCTCCACGGGCCAATAATGGGGTGCGGGGAGACGGCCCATCGCGATCGCGGTCCGGTCTTGGATTCCTGGCCTTCCGTAAGGCGATACGCACGCTCCGGATCCGAGTACGTATTCGATGTACCACTGCCAAAGAAGGCGTGAAAGCGACACCTGTACACGTATCTCGCCGGGGTACATATTTTATCGTCTCGCGCTACCCACGCGTCGCTGAACTTGCCGAACGAGTATCGGTTATGGATTAACTCGATCGAGGCTTTACGAGTCCGCGCGGCCGACTCCTCCGCGGACTCCGCCTTACGAACGCCTCGCCACCTCTGCGGATTTGCCAAACCGATCGCGCCGACGAATTTCGGACGTCGAATGGCCCGGCAAAAAGGAATGAGCGCTCGACTCGAAAGGGCGGAAAATTATGGAAAAAGTGAGATTAACTCGTCCTTCCTGGATCAAAGCGGCTAAACTTGTAGATGCCGCGTGAACTCGAATCGACTTTCCGGAAAGGTTCGATCGAGAGGGGAGAGGGGGGGGGGGGCTCGTTTCTGGCGGATTCCAGGATAAACCGGGGAGTAAAGTTGGGCGTAGGGAGCCAACTCGATCGCTTTCCTCGGGACACTCGGGCCCCATCGGCGACCGTTGCTCGAACTTTGTCCGCTCACGAAACGATATACCCGACGTACTCGACGAGAGAGGCGGACGTTTCGCGAGCGGAGAGATTCCCTTAATTAGTCCTGCCACGGTCAGGTGCGAACCGGGAAGTCGAGCGAGTCGCGGACGTGCAACTTTCTCGCGATTACCAGGAAGGATTCCGGTTACGACCCGTGGAGTTCCGCCGAAGGTGCATCGCCGCTCGCGCCAACCTTTCGCGACGACGCACCGATTCTTCTTGGCGCAGATTGGCCAACACCTCGCTTCGAAGAATTCGAGTGCCTGGAGCGTTCCTCGGATTTTCGACGTCGAGAGCATCGAGAACGCTAAATAGTCGGGATAGAGGATCCGAGCGCGAATTCGTCGCGAGTGGAAGGCCAGAATGCGCACGAATCGGGTGGAAAATTGCGCCCAGAGGCGACGGACGAGACGCGAACCGGAATTTTCCGCGCGAAAGTCCGAAATTCTATTCACCGCGTAGGATCCTCGCAACTGGGATGCTCGAGCGCAAAGTGCATTATCGAAACATAATGGAAATCGAGGCGGGGTAATTTGCGGTCCGCTGCGCGGGCTTTCAGGATTTTCCGTGCAAGGAGAAGGGTGGGGTTATCGTGGGGGCACCACGGCCGGGAAATAGAGGTTGAACTTAAGGCAAACGAGGCCCGAGAATAGGAGAAGCGGCGAAGGATCGAATCGCAATCGTCGAGAGTGCTCTTCAAAGGTGAAACCCGTCCGTGATAATTCCTCTTTTATAATCGAAGAGCGCCCTCTCTCCTCCCGTGGCTTTTGCAGCGATTAAGATAAAATTAACGATTAGCCGCCGTCCCAGGCCGAGAGAAGGAACGAGGGCCGATAGCGAAAATACACGGCGATCTTTCAGCGGAGGAAGCTGCCGCACGCGTAAACACGCTCCTCTCTCTTCCGATTACTCGGATCACCGCCGATCCTCGGAGGACGAAAAGGATATCTTTGTCGCCGCGAGCTATTCTCGTCTCGGACGTTCCCTTAAAGTCCTACCCCGACGTACCGCGCGGTTTATTTTATTCGCGCGACGATCTCCGATCTACGTCCGTCGTCCCGGAGACGAGGAAGCGTCTCCGATTCGAAAGCGTCGCGCGGCGAGCGCATCGCTCGAGAATTCCTCCTAGTCGGATTTGCAAATACGAGACGCGCTTCTCCTCGGAGAGCATGGGATTCTCCGAGTCATAAACGCGGCGACCGCACCTGGTGCGCTTTGAGAATGCCGCATTGGTAAAGTAAAAATAAAGTACCGTTCGCATAATATTCACCTAAAAAGAGTGAGGAGGTGGGGGGGTGGTGGTGGTGGGTTCCGCGTGGCGCTACGCGATGCGACTTTCGAGCATCGTTACGCGCGCCTCGCATTATCGTAGCTCGGACTTTATTTCCTTCACGTCTGTCGATACTCGTAACTCCGAGGTAAAGGTTATAACGTCGAGGCGCGTTATTTTTCTTCTATTCCCGCAACCGGACGTACGATTCGACGTAGAACGTTTCTCGATATCGGCGTTCCTCCTTTCGACATCGTCCATTCTTGCCGACGTCTTCGCCGATAGGTTACTCGACTAATAGGCCGGGCCCTTTCCATTCCCACCGGAATTCGCACTCCGAGCCGCTCGCGGAATCCCTTACCGGCGGCCAAGTACCCGACAACGGCGAAGGGACGACTTTGCGATCGGGCGGAATTATCCGAATACCGGCGACGGTGCGATTATTTGCCGCTCTTCGCTGGGAGGATTAAAGAGAAATGTGCGAATAAAGTACAGTGGATACGGACCGATTGCCCGGGCAAATTTGATCGATGGATATCGACGATGCGCCTGGTCGGACCGTGCCTCCACCCCCTCCCCTCTACGTATTATATTTATCGGGTTATTTCGCAACGGGGGACGATCCACGATTGACATTTGGCTGGCCGCGAGGGACGATCCAACGCGGATCGGCGACCGTACTTTCTCTCCCGCGCAAAGGTTTCGCCGATGATTCACCGAGTCCGACTCGTGGAAGACCGTCTCGACCTTCGATGCTGTACCGCCGCTCGAGCTCGTTCTTCGGAACGAAGGTGCAACACCTTGCGCGTCGTTTCGACCGATCGAACGTTGGCCGGTTGCTCCCACTGTTACTCTCCATCTTCCAACGTCGAATCGTACGAGAGTCGAGAGTCGGAAGTGCGGTCGGAGCTTTCGAGCGCGGAAGAAATTTCGGTTACGCGGGGTTAAACGGTGGAAGAGGCCGCGTCCTGCGAGCCAGCGTGGCAAATTTATGCAGGGCGCGAAGGGATAAAAATCGTGGTCCGATACTCCTGGAGAGGAAGGGCCGCAACCGCCGTAAATCAGGCTCATCGTCCCGCACCCGCTGGCGGATCCTCGAGAGCACGGGTAATACAAAGTATGGTTTATTACCGGCGTTAAGCTCGGCGTGTAATCGTAGCGGAACATGCTTCATTTTACAAGATCCAGGGACGTACGATAAATCAGCCGGAGTAAGGAGGCCACCTCGTGGAAATGCCGGTTAACCCTTTCGCGATGCCAGACGTTTCGGTCGCCCCACCCATCGTGCCCTCTCTTCCCGCTCTCTCGACGCCCCTTTCTTTCGATTTCGGCCTCCGCGCTCAAACGCTCCCGCGGTGGAAATCGCTTTTCTTTTCTTTCTTTTTTTTTTTTTTTTCCAACGGGCCTTCTCGATACCGACTCGACGGTGTCGCGCGAAAACCGATTGTCCCCGCGGAGAGGGGAGCGGAGGGCGGCTCGCGAGGGAGTAAAAAGTCGCGAGAAACGGGCGAGACTATTGATCGTTACGGAGGAACAATTTGGGATTCGAGAGGCTTCTAAAGACCCTCGTAGCCACGAACGTGCCCGAGTGCGAGTCAATTTGAATATTATACAGAGGTGAGATACCGAGGCGCTACCGGCGGGCGCGTTCTACCGTGAAATTTATATCGCAGATATGGCACGGATAAATATGTATGTGCCACAGGTACGGCAGCGTGGCAGGAATATCGCTGGATCTTTCGAACTCCGCCGGTCGAGGAGCGAGGGACACTCCGAAAGCGTCCCCCCGATTGGGCGACGAGGGTGAAAATGAAAAAAAGAAAAAAAAGAAGAAAAAAGAAAAACGAGAAGCGGTTTCATCGAGAGTCGAGACTCATCGCGAAACAGCGGGCCCCGGACGGAAGGACTCTGGCGATTAACGTTCCACACCGAAGAAGCTCCGTTCGCGCGCACACTATTCCCGGCTCGATCGAAGCCACGAACATCCCAAAAGCGTGGCGTCCGCGCGAGCTAAACGATCGTGGCCGTGGCTATGGGCTAAATTCAAATAAACAAAGCGCTCGCTTTCGACGTAAGGGGCGAGCGAGCGAAACTCCGGAGAGCTTGGCACGTTGCTCCTCGGTTATGGTAGGAACGCTATTACCGGATCTATCTCGGGTAACGCCGGTGGATAACCGCAGTGAAATCGTCCGCGTTTCGCGCAAGGCCGGCGAAATAAAGGGAGAAAGGGCAAAGGCCGCGTTAAAGGCCGCTGAAAGCCAAAAGGAGCTTTCCGCCCAAAAGCACGGAATTATTCGAACCAGGATAATCGTCCTGGGCATTCACGGCTGGATGCGCCGGCGAAACGACTACGGATACGATCGAAACGACGCCGAGAAATATTTTTCCCTTTAGCGATATTCCCCGGAAGATAAATAAATCCCAGTGCATTATCGGTCGAGAATGAAATCGGGGAAAGAATGGGTATTCGGTCCAGGGCTCGAAGGGATCGTACGATGCGGTTGCTCGTTCAAAGCGCTCGCCAGTCGAACGATAATAACGGCCCTGGAGCGGACGTATCGATAGCGCTCTCGCGAGCGCCGGATTCGATCGACCGGAAGGGGAACGAATTTTTCCTCGACAAATCGAGCGCATTACGATAAATCAAAATCATCGATGCCACGACCCTTATCCTGGAACGTCGCGGCGGTTCTTCCTTATCGCGACGTCCGGGCCCTCTCCTTCCGATCGGACCGTGATTTCGTACCCGATCGATGGATCTTATCACGCGCGGACCGTAGGATTTATTCCTACCATCGTTCATTCGCGACCGAACAGAACCCGCCGCTACGAGCCGTACAAATCGTCGTACGTACTTTCACGGGTAAAGATCAAATTTACGCAAAATCAACGTTCGTCCGCGAGTACGCGAGAATAAAAGGTAGCTGGAGATATTCGAGCGTCCAGCGAGCATC
Organism: Ampulex compressa; assembly: GCA_038496175.1. Classification (NCBI taxonomy): domain Eukaryota; kingdom Metazoa; phylum Arthropoda; class Insecta; order Hymenoptera; family Ampulicidae; genus Ampulex; species Ampulex compressa. Next base: position 26,431 of record JBCFXI010001140.1, read on the forward strand.
GTCGCTAGCCTAGGAATAAACCGCGAAGGCGCCGAACCGAGAGGCGGCCGCGATAGACCGGAGAGGGGCGCCTCGGCTCGCGACGCGAAAGCACCGAAAAACACTCGACGAGCGTCCCGTCCCGTCCCCCTTCGTCCCACTTGCCCCGAGGGATGCTCATCTCGAAACTCGCCTCGCCGCGGCCCGCCGCCCCCGCCAACCTCCCCGACGAAGGAGCAAAACGTTTTCGGAACGCGGGAGGGCCGGCATGTGCGCCTCAGCCGCCGTCTCTGGCAGAGCAACGTTCCTGGCCAGAGGAAGAAGCGCTACGGTAGCCGCGATACAAGCTCGACGACGACTTCAGCGCCGAGATCCGGGTTACGAGGCGGCGATGGCGCGTCGCGGTGCGCTTCTCCATCTTCCCTCCTTGGCGCGGCGCGAGCAGTTTCGTCTTTCGCGATACGTACGGTGCGCGATGCGTACTTACGTATCAGCGTTTTACGGTACGCGAATCCAACGTCGATCCGGTTCTCTTTTACGTCCGAGTCGTTTACGCGATCATTTTTTATTCCTCCTTTGGAGCTGCGATTCGGGATACTCCCGAACGTTGACAAATCCATCGAAAAACCGCTCGATGGGACATTGACGCGGTGAGAGTAAAATTTTGTCCACGAGAACCGTCGACGTCGTCCGTAACTCGCGGGAATAACGAATCTTCGCGCGCGCGTCGACGTTAAACGCGTTTCCCATTGTTATCTCGATGGGGAGCGCCGTAAAAAAAAATACAATTCGGGCAAACGTTCGCGAATTTTGACGAGGCCGGCGTTGTTAATGGATTTATCGGGGCACGCAACGTGGGAAAAATCGTGTACCGTTCAATGTTTATACTCCCGTTTTTTTTCGCTCCACCCTCGCGCAACTACCGGCTCTCCGCGATCCGCGCGACGACCGAACGTACTTTTACTCCGACCAGACTCTATCGTCGTCGTATCTCTGCCACTCGAGGGATCTTCCCTCTCGCTCTATATACGAAAACACCGCTACGGTGGTCCCAGCCCCGTCTTGAACGACGATCCAAGACGCGGGGGTCGAAGGCGATCGAGCGTCGCGACGTCGCCGAATGGAGAAAGGGTTGGAGGAGGCGGGGCGAGGGAAAAGGGGAGTGGGAGGGGGAGGGGGAGGGGTGCGATGGCTGGGGAAATAAAAGCGCATCGGCCGTTGGCGGATAGGGCAGAGAGCCGATGCTTCCTTTCCCACGTTATGCTTTCTGGTCCGCCGATCGATCGGTATCCCCATTTCCACGCCTGCAGCCCCCAACGAGCGCGAGATTTATGGCCAATGCGGGGTAGGAGGACCCAGTTCCAGGGAATTCAATCGAAGGATATCGATGTCATACTCCCGCGCATGCCGAAAAAGACCGAAATCCCCTGGGCGCTTCATCCGCGACCGCTTTTTTCTTTTTTTTTTTCTTTCCCCAACCCTCGGTGCCGGCCTCGTCGCGAGGGCTTTTTTTACCCCGCCAACGACGAGGTTCCTCGAACGTCCTGCCCGATTCGCTCGGCTCCCGCATCGGCCAGGGGCCTCCGCCGTTCCAGCGCCTCTCCGCGCTCCACGCGCTCCCGACCAACGCGGCTCTCCTCTTTACCTCGCCCTCCCTCTCCTCCCCGCGCCCTTATCGCGCCGATCCATGGATCGCGAGTTTCTCGAGATTCCTCTCGAACGCACGCCAAACGATACGGATATAACGACACGGCCGAGCGTAGCGAAAGGAGAGGGAGAAAAGAGCCGGATCGGGAAGCGCGAGTAAAAACGCGGCTCTTTTGGGTGAATAGGTCGCGATCGCGATAGCGCGCCGAAGAGCTGGAAAGATCGAAGCGCCAGGGCGATGGAGGCGGCGCGTGCACGTTGTCGCGACGCCGGAGGAGGAGAATTATCCCGGCGTCGTGGCCGATGAACGCGTTACCGACCACTTCGGTATTACGAAAGTTCCCGCGGAGCTTTTCCATTCGGGGAGAGGCTGCCGAACTCGACGGCTCGGAGGTAATTTGCGAGAAGACGTCCTCGTCTCCGCGAAAAGGGGGGAAGAGGAGGGAGGAAAAAGGGGAGAGTCGAGAACCGGCGCTTCTTCACCGTCGAGATTCCCCGGCTCGCCGCCCGGAAACGTTGACGAGGAACGCACGCGGCCGCGCACCGCCCCGCGGCGCCCTCTCCTTTCCTCGCTTTATGTCTTCTTCCGCGCTCACCCGCCGCCCTCGCCCCGCCCCCGCAACCGCACCCGCACCCGCACCAGCACCCGACGCGCGAGGGGCTTGCCAACGAGAGGGGGGACGCGATCGATCTTCTCTCGGCTTATTTGCCCGGTGCTCTTCTTCTTAAATTGAAAATCCTTTCGACGATCGATCCTCGCGACGATGGACACCCGCGCTTCGAGACGCTTCCTCGGCGTCTGGACCTTCGGCAAGGCAAATTACGCGAGACCGAGGGCCACGTAGGCGAAGCGGTTCGAGTTTCTCTCTGGCTCTCAGGGATGCCCGCCAAGTGTCCGACTGCACGGCTCATACGTTTGCGAACGATGGAAACGTCGGCTATCCGCGCTTCCGGCGTTTTTATTTATCTCCAATTTACGAAACTTTGCGTTCGGTTGACCTTTGGATTTTTCATCCCAAAGGGGAACCGCGCGCCGTATTGGCCCGAGGTTTCGCGCACTGCCGGCTACGCCCAACGATCGTCGTCGGAGTTGAGGAGATCAAACGCGTCCTAGACCTTTGTCCGATGCTCGCCGAGAATTCGACGCAGCGTCGAGTCGCTTCTCTATCGCGGGCACGGAGCAAAGCTGCGATAACGCGAGAGCGCGATTTTCCTTGGCCGGGCACCTTGCCTGCGCGTAATAGGGCATACGCGCCGAACGATCGCTCGGACTTGTACGGCGCGCGACGGCCGTTGCGTAACGCGTCGATACTGCCGAGCTGCGACGATGGGGCTATTACGGTCATCGTGTCATCCGCGGATCGCGCCAAAGGACTCGACGGAGAGTCGCGTCCACTCGGCGCGCAGAAGGATGCCTTGTCGAACGTTCGGCGAGTTTTTGCGCTCGAAAGTTGCGACGCGTCCACGGAGATATCCATTTTCCCGCCACGAAATTACACCCTTTTCTACGGAGAAAATCGCCGAACGACCGTCCATTCGTGCATTCGTCGCAAAAGTGATCGCCTCATAAATCCCACTCAGGGTCCGTCGAGACGCGGACTGGGCGGATGTCGTAGATCGGGCGATCGCTCGAGGATGCCGCTCGGCTTCGAAATACGAAAGAGGAGGATAAAGTCGGCGAGGTTCGACGATCCTTTAACGCGATTAGCTTCGCGAAAGAGAACGCGAAAAGGCCGCTGTCCCATCTCGGAGTGCGCCATCGATCGATCGTATCGCCGAGCGCGATGCATTCCATTTGCCGCTCCGCGTGCCCGCAAACACGCACGAGCGATGTATAATGCGCGCGCTTGATCATTTTGCGGAATTAAATATCGCGATACCTCGTTCGTCTGCCTCGGCCGTCGAGCCCGATCTACGATCGCGCGCGGATCCTATTTCTCTCGCCATCCTCCCGCTTCCCACCTTCCCACCTCTCCTCCCTCTCGCTCTCTCGCCCTCTCGCCCACGCTCGCCGCCGCTTATTATTTAATCCCCCTGTTTAATCAACGCGCCGCCGGAACAAATTTTCAGAGTTGCGAAACACATTTCTCGACTGGCAGCACCGATTCGACATCGATCCGTTCTTCGCGGACGCTTTGATACGTCGAACGACGCGTGTACGCGCAGCAGGGATTGGCCGACGTCAAGATACGCTACTCTTATCTGGGCATAAATAGCAAAATGAAGAATAAAGCGTTTTATTCTTAAGGGAACTCGAAAACAATCTTGAGGATCGCGCTTTAAAAGGCGATCGAGAGGAAGGACGCGAAACCTCTCCGCGGGCGCGTCGGGAGCGGACCGCCGCTGGTCGATCGGCCATCGAAAGCGACTGCCTCGAACGAGCGACTCGACGTTCGAAGAACGCGCGTGCAACGGTTATAACATCGCCGCGAACGATATCCTCGTGTCGGTGAAAGGATCGCTCCGCATCAACGCCGCGTCGCTTTCGATCGAACCAAATTATTCCCCCGATCGCTGTCGGCGCCTACGCGAGAGCGAACGACTTTATAATCGCGCGTTACGGACAGCCATGGGCGCTCGGGCTCGTTTCTTCTCGCCGCACTCGCTTCTCGGCGTAACGCACGATCCTACGAGAGACCCTTGGCGGTCGGTGGATCGAGACGATGCACCGCGCGCGGATCGTCGAAGGCTCGATCGAGAGCGGGATAAAATTCCAAAAGGCGACCGATGGATCTACGCGCGTCGGACGATCGAATTTCTCGGCCGTGCCTCCATCGAAACACAAAAATAAGGGTTTCCCTCGAGGAAGAGGAAGGGAGAAGGGGAGGAAACGTTGGCGCCGTTGAAATCCCAGAGGGAAGTAAGGTCGCGAATAAAGCGTTTAGAGATCGGAGGAGCGAAAAACGTTCGCGCAAAGATCGGGCATCGCTAAGAGGGCGGCGGGAGGCGGGTTGCGCGGTGTCTCCGGTGGCAATTTTAACGAGGCGGCCGGTGCCGCTCTGATTGGCGAGTGCGCCGGCAGAACCGCCGGAACCGCCAGAACCGGGAGCACGGGGTGCGCTGCCTCTCCTTCCTCTCTCCTCGCGTCGCCGCCCTTTGTTCGTGCCAACGCGACGCGTCTCCCCCGCCGGTTCTGCCGCTGCGCTGCAATACCGCCGCTGCAATACCGTGAATGGGACTCCAGGATGAGGAGGAGGAAAGGAGCCACGGTGGCTGCGCGGATAGAATTTCCACGCGGAGGATCCGGCTTCGAAACGCGCCTCCCCCCATCCCCCGGCGCTCCGCGATTCTGCACGACTTATATCCCCGTATATCCCCGCCGACTCGATTTAAAAGTGGTAGATCCCGCAGGATTGCAGCGAGCGCGTAACGTCGCGCGTGCGAGTAGGAGGGCGCGGAAGGGGGATCGGGTCTGCGCGTGGAAGCCGCGAGGGCTGGCGGAGGATCCTCGAAGAGGGGCGCCTCCTCGCCCCTTCGAGGGAGCGAGGGTCGATGACGCGAGCCTGGAACGAGGCTAGGGTCGCGATTGGACGGTGGAGAATGCGGGGACAAGGCGATCGCGAGTCGTCGCGGTCCTACGATACCCCGGTCCCTCTCTAACCGACCTACCCCGTCTTACCAGGGCCCGCAATTAGAATCGCGAGCCATTGCGAATCGTTCGAGTGGCGTCAAAGGCGAAGTAACACGACCATCCGCGCGAGCGAATATCGCGAGGATGCCGCGGAGCGTGGCAAAAGTCCGAAGGCGCTTCCAAGTTTCTCCGATCGGTGTCTCACCCTCGGCTCTTCCGGCTAGAGGCTCCTTTCTCCTCTCTCTCGAGAGCACGCTCGGAAGAGTGGCGTTGGACGATTTGCAAGTTGGCCGTGCCGCGTATGATTCGAGCGGAAGTTCGAAAACTGTCGGCAGCGAGGTACACCCGCGGCGGAATTGCCGACGCTTTAAAGTCGGAATGGATTATCGGAATACCGCAGACGTATGGGGCGATTCTGTATCGTTCGTTCGGGCGAGGGGGACGAGCTCCGATAAGTTCCCCGGCCAAATCCGCAAAGTTAAGCGGATCGGGGGGGGGGGGGGGGGGAGAGAATTACGAAAAGGATTGCGGCTCGTAACTTTCGGGCACGACCGGTGCGATTCGTAATCCGCCATCGATTCGATTCTCGCCGATTTCCCGCCGCCGAATCGACGCGATTTCGAAGGAGGACACCCCTCGCCGAACTCGTCGAAATCCTCGTCGTGGATTACGGATAATCGAAGGCGCACGCTCTCGTTCGAGAGTAAAGTTCGTTTAAGAGGAAAGAGAAGTAGGACGTTGGAGAGTCGTAGCCGAGGCATATCCGGCAAAGCGTTGATATATCGGGAGTATGCGATTTAATCTCCGGAAGGGTAGTGCCCTCGTTCGCGGCCCATCCTAGCTGCCAGGAGTCGAGGATCCCGATCCCCCCCCCCCTCCCCTCCCTCCATCGGCCCACCAACTTTTCGCGGAGAACATCCAGTCTCGTTTGCGGAAGAACTCGGATTTATCCGGATCTCTCGGATAAAAGCTTCGGACGCTCTAAAGCTCTTATCGTAGCGGAGGAGTGCGTCAGTGCCGGTAAAAGCCCCGCGCAAAGATTTGCATCGGCCGTGCGGATAATCGCGGGAAGGTGCTTACAAAGCCCTCTTGCCAATTACGAGGAGGATGGGGAGGCGAGAGTCTCGGGAAGAACGACGGACGTCGACGATCTTCCCTCGCGATCCGCGGGACACACCACTCGGTCGGACCGTGGGCGACCAATTCGAGGACATCGGTGCGCACCTTATCGGCAAATCGTCGCCGTGCACGACGACGAGTTCTTCGACGAGACGCATCTCCGGGAAAAACTTCTTTCTTCCATCGCACGTGCCTATGTTATTTAATGCAATTTTCCGCGGTCTTATCTCCCGGACTTTCGTCTCGCCAACCTCTCGAGTCCCTTTGCTCCCTCCTCCTCCTCCTCCTCCTCTTCTCCTCTCTCTCCCTCTCCCGCCCTCTCTCCTCCCTCGATTCGCGAGAAAAAGTCTTGCGAGGAGGAGCGATAAATTGGCGCTGCTCGAATCAACTTTTGAATTACGACTCGAGAGAGCTCGTTACGACGGCCGGCGAAATCCTGTTAGCCGAACCTGCAACCGTAATGAACTCGACCGCCGGGCTCACGGTGGGCTGCTCGATAGAAAACCTCGCGGACTTCCCTGCGGAAGATCCGAGGTCGAATCCGGTTCGTCACCGATGCAGCATTTTTTTTTAACCGCTGCTCCTCGATCTGCCTCGATCGATGGGTCGTTTCTTTGAAAAGCCTCGCGACCTTGAGACTATCTCGGAAGGCTAGACGCCATCTTGGAAGATTTCTCTTTCTCTTCAAGGATACGGCGTATAGCGCTAAAACCGATCCGAAGGAAAGAGATCTGGGTTCGTATCGCCGTATAATTTTTCGCTCCCCCCACCCCCTCTCTCTTCGAAGATTCTCCAGGCCAGAGGATTTCCGAGCACCGAAAGAGGCGAGCGATAAGCCCTCGGAGCGCGAAAAAGGCCGTGCCGCTTATTAACGCAAGGAAAGTTCCTCGCGCAAGATGGCGCGAGGGGGAGCCGAGAGGGCTCCCGGAGTCGCTCCGACGGGAATGCCATTTGAGCACTCGGGCGAGTCGAGAAGCGGAGAGGTGTGCGAGGAATAAACGCGGCCATATACCCGCCCTCCTCTCCGCGGCTCAAAAGTTTGATACCTTTTTAGGGGCTGGGGGTATTGTTCCGGCGGCCGAGGGAGGCTCGGCGGACCAAAGAGCGCCACTTCGCAGCGGCGAGATGAGTCCGAGGGGGAGCGGGAGGAAGGGGCCCCGCCGACGTTGGCTTTGGCTCCGCTTCGAGGCCTCGAGATGCGCGAGGAGCGAGCCGAGCCGCTTCGGCTCGCGGAGCCTCGGATTCTCGCCCGGGGGCCATCGATCTCGCGGGACGTCGCGGATTCTACGCATCGAGGTAGGGGATCGTCGACCCTTCCGAGCGCGCTTCGTTTCGATCGATGGTCCGCGATTCGAGCGCGCTCCATCCTCGACCGCGGACGGCCCAGAAGTCCAAGGCCGAACTCGGAGCGACGGGCCGGAAGCGGAGCGCGACCGAGCCGAACTCTCTCCAGATTCGTCTCTCGTTGACCGGCGGCCGAGAGCTCGAACGCGGATCGCTCTCGGCCCGTCGGGCGAATCGTCGGGCGAATCGTCGTATCGATTTCGAGGCAAAGAGCGGCCCGCCGCGGCCAAGTTCGGACGCGTCGATCCGAACAAAGCGATTCCCGGAAGGAGAGCCGGAGCGACATCCTGTAATTTCGAGTGCACCGCCGTTGCAGATCGAGATAGGAGCGGGGGCCCTCGATCGCCGCCCTTCGAAATACCCGGAGCAATTCCATCGGAGAGAGGCTCCGCCGTCAAAGCTGGGGGCAAATAATCGATCCGGCGTAAGGCGGACGGCCCTTTGACTTCCACGCTCGGGCTAACTCGAATAACCGGTGCCCACTACCGCCGCGACTCGCGCCCATCGAAGCTTCCAAGCTCTTCTCGTTCCCTCCGCCTCGAGCCTTTCCACGCTCGCAAATCCGTTTACCGCTCTCGGGACCGGGATCGAGGCCTTCGACGACCGTGTACCTCCAACGAGATTACTCCGCGTATCCCCTTTGAAACCCGTAACGAACTTTGACGCGCGCGAGTCCTCGATCGGAGCGCGGTGCGTATTCTTGGGAGAGCGTATTTCTCGCGGAGGACGTTTCTTTCGACGCGAGAGCGTATTCCGAGGACGATAAGGATCGCGGGTAAGGATGATAAGAGGAAGAGCGATAATGAAATGGCAAGGCAAAGGCCGATGGGCGCGCGGTTAAAGGCGTAAGCGTGGACGACGACGACGACGACGACGAGCGACGCGGCGGTGGGGCTGGAGGGTGAGAGTGGAAAAATGGTAGACGGTGGTAGATGATATCGCGGCGGGGTACGCCGAGCAGAAATACAAACAGGGTTGGCGTTCTACGGACCAGCGTTTCTCAATCCCTTCGCCGCGGCATCAAACCCATTTCCCTCTGACGCCAATGCGAGCCCGATATGTTTGCGATGGGAAGCGGCAAAGGTCCGACGAACCACGACCCGCGCCTCTCCTACCGACCGATCGAATCCCGCGCACTGGAGAGCGACAACTTCGACGCGTCCAAAGTTACGTTCGATCGATTATTTTTGCGGCTACCTTTGAAGCCTCCGAACAAAACGAGAAGCCGTTTATTATCCTTGCTCGACGTACGGCTCGACCTCTCGCTCTGGCACGGCGCCTATTGGAGGGGACATGGTCGGTCGAGGATGGAACGAACGTCGGTTGAGAAACTCTGCGCGGAGGTTTGCGCATTGTTCGCGGGCGTGCAAGCCTTTAGCCCCTGCTCGAAACAAAGGCAGCGGGTCGCCGCGCGGGGGGAGGAAGGCGCGATGTATCGCACAGGCGGCCGCCTACCACTCGAGACCGGCCTAAGAAGCTTCTCGATCGACGAACCCATCCGGCCGAGCTAGCCGCTCGCGCGCGACATCATTTTTGGTCGCACGCACCGCGTCGATCGCGATCGAGCACGACTCGTCGCGGCCGGTGTGCGAGGACGCGAGGCGATCTTCGACTCGCGCATCGGACGAAGGAGGCATCGAAGTTTTCGTTCCTTCCTCGAGGGCAGCATCGGCGGGTCCGCGGCCGGGGGAGGAGGGGAGTCGAAAGCGAGCGCGCGAGGAGGGCAGCGAGGGCCAGCGCGGCCCGGCGAGCGGAGGTCCCCCCGACGGTCATTATGCAGAAGAGCGTACATTATTAACGTACGTCGTGCCCGCTGACGGACGTAAAGGCCTTTAACGAGTTCCGGCGATTGTTCTCGAGGACGGAAAGCACGCAGAAATTATAACGTCGTGCCAGCTTCTATAGGGGCCAAAGCCGAGGGCCTCCGCCGTCGAATCGGCCCGGAACATCGTCCTTCTTCGATTCGCCCCTCCCCCCCCCCCCCCGCCGCCGTCCCCGATCGATCGCCCCTCCTAGCTCCAGCGATGGAAGGGGCGGGGGGCCTCCTGGGCACGGAGAGACGCGTTCGCCTCGTGTCGAACCGAAGGCATCGAGTCGCCGCGAATGTACCGTGGATCGGAAGAAACTTTCCTCTTTTCCATTACGCGCGACCGTCTTCCGTCCGTTTCGCGCAGATTTTTATCGCCGTATCGAATCTACGATTTATCCAGGCTGGAGGATTATTCGGGTATCGCTCGAATTTCCACGAGCGGCCCGGTGGCCACGGAGGGCTAGCTGGGCAAGGTCGGTGCGGAGGGAGCGGGTCGCGGCCGGGGAAAATGGTCCCGTGGGATCGGTCCTTGCCGTATAAAAGGTCGAACGTGAGGAAACGGGTCTCGGCTCGTAGCCCGCTTCTCGGTAGCTTCGCCTATCGTTGCGTAGTCCCGACGTTCGCCGACACGGAGGCGAGTTAGCGGGAGCGTTGGCGCGCCGGAAGAATAAGAAGGCGGGACGATAAGCGGCGGCGGACGACGCCTCGAGGCCGACTTCCTCGTTCGGATTCGCGGCGCGGCTCCGTCCCGAGGAGCCGCTCGCCACGAAGAGAGACTTTGGGAAATCGGCGCGAAGGAAAGGCCGTCGACGGTAGGAGCGAAAGAGCGCGCGCCTTAAAACGCGGCCAAAGTCGGTATTTCGGCCACGGAATGGACGTCCATGAATTTTTATCGCGCGACCTACGGGAGAACGACCTTCGATTAAAATATCGAGACCCTCCTCGCGCGATCCGCTCGAGGCCGACGTGGCCCTTGGAACGAAATCCGCTGGAACCGACGCTCTGCGGGACTAGAACCATAGCTCAGAGTCACGTCACGGATCGGATTTTCCTCCCGGTGCTTTTTCTTCGTTCGAGGAGGGAGAGAGAGAGAGGGGGGGGGGGGAAATGTGGAAAGCACAACGTCGGCTCGGCGCTAAGAGACTTTCGAAATACGCGTACATATATCTGGGCGCGGCGGGTCGGAGTGAGAAATGCATCGGGCCGCGCCACGATAAATCGTTTTTCTTCGGGCCGAAAGTCGGTCATATGTTTCACCTTAAACTCAATCCCGGCGGTGTTCTTTTCGAAGCTTTTCACGGTGAGTTACGTCCTCGTCGTGGATAAAGACCTATCCCGACGTCTCTCCGCTCTTGAGAGATTCGCTCCTCCCGCAAACTCCTCGACTCTTTCCTCTCCTCGTCCCTCCCGAGAATCGCCGACCAGGACCTCTCGCGGGAATTGAGCATCGGGGATTTAAATAAACGCGCGAGAGGGGGAGGGGGAAGGAGGAGCAAAGACCAAGGGTACGGGGGGTCCGTCGGGAGGCGGTGTTCCGGCCGAAGATCGAGTCGGAGGACATTTAGCCCGGCGCGACGCACCAGGAATATCTAATGTAATTATCGCATTTTGCGGCGGTGCCGTATCGTTCCTTATCCTCGAGGAAGATTCGGATGACCGAGCCTCGCCGCGCGAGCTTTTTCGCGCTTTTTCGCGCATCCGGCGAATCGAGGCTGGAATCGAGGCGAATCTGGGCCGAGTCGAGTCTTCGCGCATCGAGCTTCGGTCCCTCGCTCGCTCGCGATCCGGAAAAACTCGAGGATGACGAAGGAGCGTCCCACGGCGGCTGTCCCCCGTTTTCCGTGCGCAGACGGTAGGACGGTCGTAACGGTTCCACCGGTTTACGGGTACACGGAAGTGGAAGGGGAAGGGGAAGGGGGAGGAGGAGGAGGAGGAGGAGGAAGAGGCGTAAGCCCCTCGAGCAAAGTGCCGCCGAGGGAACGAGGCTCGCGGCGCGGCGCGTGCGAGGAATTCCGGATGCTCGTCGCGGCGGGTAGCGCCGGGGCGGACGGGGGACGACGTATCCACCTTTCGCTCCTTTCACCCTTGGCGAGGACGGACCCTCGGATCCTCGGATCCTCGGAAAGCTCGGAACACGAGCGGCCCGAGGCGCCTCGCGCGCTCTCTCGCCGTCCCTTTCGACCCACCCAATCCAAGAGCGTGGAAACCTATAGGCGGGCGCAGACTTGGCGAGAGTGCGATCGACGACGGCGAGTCTAGGTTCTCTTCCGGAGTGGACGCTGCAAAGGGCGGAAGCAAGCGCAGGATGTGCGATGCACGATGCACGCCGGTGGGAATTTAATCGGGGCGCTCCGGCATAATGGGATTGGGGAAAATGACTTACCAACTAGCGCCGGGGCCGCGCTCCAATTCCCCCGGGATCTCGCTACCTGGAAGGAAAAAGGGAAGGCTCGTTGGTATACGTTTCCTCGTAACGCGGCCGTTGTTTTATCGAATTACCGGGGGACGAAGATAAAAGTCAGAGAGATATAACGCGATTATCGTGCAATCGAGGCGAGTGCGGAGGCCGACGGTCGCTATCCTCCGGCAAGGCGCTCGACGAGCCTCCTACGTTCTTACGCCAATGTTAGGCGCGAACGATCGTCGTGTACGAAAGATGGAATGGCCCTTGTACCGACCTTCCCTCCGCCCTTCCCATCTCGAGCATCTTCGAGCGCGTCGCGACGGAGGGCCCCGTCTTGGAGACGTCCTCGTCGATCGTCGGCCGCTCGACGGAGCGAGGCGTCGCTTCGAACCAAAAGTTCGACTCGCGCCGGGGCGAGGGGGGAGTCGTAAAAGCCGAAATTTAAGGACGCGATACGCTCGAGGCCCGCGTTAGGCACCAACGGGTAGAACGGTAGAGGGAAGAGTCCGCGCGCAAGTCGGGTGTACGCGCGAAGATAATCTCCGCGCTCCTAGGAATATCCCGAGGGAGATAATCGAAGGGGCGTCGTTCCGAGGAAACGTATCCTCGGCCGCGCGGCGCCTTCTCGCGGCCTCTCGAGAGCTACAACGTCGATACTCGGTTGAAGTTACTTAATTGTGCGCGATAAGCTAGACACGTTCGGCCGCGCCAACGATAAAACCCTCAAAATGCGGTCCCGTAACCGTGCCTCGGGCACGGGTTCGCGTCAAAGTTCTCTCGTGCGGCGGAAACCCTTTAATCTTGAACTCTGCACGATTGCATCTCCTACGCTCTTGAATTCGCGAGCAAACGTCGACATCGAGTCGAGGCGCAGAAATAACTTGGCTGCGTAAAGCGCGCGACGTGAGACGAATCGTGCCTTTTCCCCCTTTTTTTTTTTTTGAGAGAGAGAGAGAGAGAGAGCTTGCTTTCGCTCGGCTGCCTTTGCGGAGTTTCGAGGATTGTCATGTAATTTTTTATCCCGCCCACATTTCCTCGCGTCGGGGATTCCGAGGTGGCCACATTACGGTTTGCGGAGTCTTTTCTTAAAAAAAACTAGCTTTTCGAGAAAATTTCGCAAAATGAATTTCTAAAGAAGCGGGGGAGAAGAAAGAAAGCCAGGCGGAGTGGGAAGTTGGAGCTACGGGAAGCGTGTCTCGAGTGGCGCATCGCGCCATTGCCGCTCGTCCTTCGAATGGAACCGTCGTACTTCTCGGTCGGCCAGCTCCTCGATCGTTCGAATATCCCGCAAGCTCCAGGGCCGCCTCCGAACCGCGAGCGTCTGGCCTATCGGCGTATTTAAAAACCACGCCGCGGTATGAAAACCTCGTCTCGCTTGGAAGGCAATTTTAATATAAACTCGGTGCGCCCGCAGCGTCCCGGTAGTCTCGCGATTTTCGGGGATTTCAGAAACGTATAATCCCCCAAAGTCTTTCGAAACTAGCGAGGATTTTTAACCTGGAGGGATTTGAAGGAACGTTTAAAAGTTTTTCGCCCACGCTCGAGACGATTCGAGGCACGGCCGTCGTTCCGGGGGGAGTTGCTCCTCGAGCTCCTATTACGATCCTTTGGCTCGTTAAGAAAGAAAAGAAGGAGAGAGAGAGTTTACGGCGGGACTTTAATATGCCCGCAAGGTGTTGCGGCACGGAGTGCGCCGCAATTTGTCAGAACGTACTCCGGGGGTAAAGGTATTTGCATGTTTATCGTTACGAGGGCTGGATTAGGGCGCTACGAGGCAAGGTATTTTTTAAAGGATCGTTACTCTGCTCTATCGAGCCATCTCGAATGGCAAAGTCGTCGAACGAGGGAAGGCGGGGGGGGGGGGGGAGCGGCGCGGTTTTTGGATTGGCGGCCGATCCGAAGGACGTGGAACGACATTGGGGACAAGGTTGGCGGAGTTTCCAAGTGCCGGCAGAAACGTCCTCGTTGTCGAGAAAACGGCGTCAAATTGATTCTCCTTTTGAGAAGCTTTGGGAGAGCCCAACGCTGGAAAATGGACCGTTCGCTCGCTATCTGACGTTTTTGACATTATCCGCAACCGCGTTTCAGAGACGGAATTACAAAGGCACCGGCGTTGGCCCACTTTACGGATGAATACCCGGCGCAAGTTGCTCAGGGCGTTCCACATAGAGCTGCACACGCCGCCATCTGCGTAGATAACAGGGACGTGTTCTAATAATGTATCTCCCACTACAAAGCTGATTTTGCGATCGCAACTATCGATCCCTACATCCACCCTCGCCCCCCCCCCCACCTCCTCTCTCTCCGTGTGTACGTACCTCCGATCGGATACCAGGAATTCATCGAGCGACTCTCAAAAGAGGAACGTGCACGTTTTTACTTCCTGTTTACCCAACATCGGCACTATAAATACTCGCTCGTTTCTCGAGCGTTAAAACAAACTCTGTACGCGGCACGCTTAATATAAGCGAGGATAAAACTCATTTCCCCTTTAACGTCTTTCTCTTTTGGGGAAAGGAGAAGAGAAAAAAATGAAAAGTGGCCGCTCGATCGGCACGCGCGATATACCGGGGTGGAAGGACCGAGCCGAAGGAGAAGGCGTACGATATACGTACTTCTAGGCGCCCCTCCGCGATACGATCCCCCCCCCCCCCCCAGACATTGGCGCGGCGACGTCGCTGTACACGCCGCCTTCCTCGGCTTACCGGGCCGCTTTATAATATTTCTATCCATTCGACTCGAGGAACATAATTCTTCCCGATTACTTTTATCCGCGGCAATAAATCGGCGGTAACGAGCGGGAGAGTCGGAGATAAAAGAGCGGATCGCAGCGCGAAAACTCGGATTCGGCATCGAGGATAAATAGAGGGCGGGAGGGCGAACGATACTCGGCAGCACAACCGGTGGCCCGATAACGGCCTGCGCGCTCCTTCGAACTCGTAAATAAGCGCGGAAATGTATTTACGCCCGCGGAAATTGCCGAGGCGATTTTCGCGTTTCGACGTCGGAGCGTGCCCTCCCTTCTCCTCTTGCGCCGCTTCTCGAGAGGCTAAACCGAAGGAGAAAAGGACAGAGGCGAGAGGCGGGAAGAGTCCGGGAAACGCGAGAGCTCGTCGACCATCGAGTTTATTTACGCGCGCTCGCATCGAGGAGCACGAGCGCCGGAGGCGCGCAGGTTTTCAAAAATCTGCCCTATTACGACCGTCGTTGCTTCGAGGATCGATGGCATTAATCGCGGTACCGACGCGGTGCAGAGTCCGATTTGCGGTACAGAGTCCCTTGATACGAAAATAAATAGGAATATCCGGTTGTTCGATTCTCACCATCTCGCGTTCGAGATTTTTTTTCGCTCGGGTAAAATCAAGGGAGGTTCTTTGCGCGCTTTTGGGGGAAAAGAGGAGAGTCGCATCGAGAGGGTCGATCCACCGAGGGTAAAATCGGCGTGGAGCGGGCTCGAAGGCGGGCCATCCTCGCGGTCGGAGGCGTCGAGTGGAGCGCGAGGACCTCGCGGAGAGCAAAAGTGGGTCGGCGGCCCTTTGGCTGGTCCGCACTCGATAATTTGTCGCGACGGCCCCGCTTCGGCGGGCTCCTCCTCGCCCCGGCCCTCCAGAGGGTGCGCCGCAAAAAGAGTCGAAGCCACTCTCTCCCCTCGTCGATCGGTGCGCGCCAGTCGGACGCGCCTCTTCTATTCCCTCCTCGATGGAAAAGCGTCCGGTCTTTTCGACGCTGGCTTCGACCGTCCAGTCGACGGAATCCTCCGGGTTTTGCGGGGCAGGTGTCCGCCAAGAAAGTGTCGGACGATCGGGCGCGAGTCGCGAAGGATCCCATTAGCGGCCGTGCCATCGCCATCCTCCGAGAGCGTACCCAGCGTTTATCGGACGAGGGCACGAATTCTCCTTCTTCGATGTTTTCCACATTTTCGAAGAAATCGCCAGTGGCGGTTGGCGAAACTCTGGCGAATTCTCGAGGAGACGCGAGGCACTTTCCGTGTGCCCGGCCGGTGCCGCACGCTTTCGCATGCTTAATTCATGACGGTGCATTACTCATTCATTCGTGCGATCATGCGGAAGGCACTTCCGAGAAGAATGCCGTAACAAGTTTCTGGAAGAGGCCTCCGCGCCTCCTCTTCCTCCTCCTCCCGCTCCCTCTCTCCCTCACTTCGCCCAGGATTTTTCCTCCCAAGGGGATCCGCGTAGACGCAGCGACATAGCCGAGCGGAGGTGAATCGAGAGCTCTTCGAGGAATACCCCGTGGTATGCGCGGGAAAACGCTGCCTCGTCGATACCCTCGAGAATACACGGTTTAATCGCATCGATACAGCTTCGACGTACGGAAATGGTAGAGGCCGATGCGCCAACGGTGGAACCTTCGCTTTGCCGAAAGAGGCCGTCGAGAGCTCCGGAGGTCTGGAACGACCGGCTCGAAATTAGCGGGGTGAATCGAGGGTTGGGCGGCGGGCGAATGGAAATTCTCGGAAACGATCGATCGGCGCATCGCAAATTCGCTCGAAAAGACTCGGTGCGTTAGTCGCTCCCTCGGCTCGGCTGCAGACGCCACGGCGCCGTGGGGGCCGCTCGCGCCTCCCGCACGCCTCCGTTCCTCCCATTCCATTGCGACGCCGCCCCGGGGCGGGGGGGGGGGGGGGGGGGGGGGGGGGGGGGGGGGGGGGGCGGCGGGGCGGGGGGGGT
>JBCFXI010001140.1:43000-68998 GCA_038496175.1 Ampulex compressa
ACCTACCCCTCCCCCCCCCCCTCCCCCCTCCCCACACACACCCGCCCCACACCCGCGCCGATGGCTTTGGTACCTTCGCATTCGACGCGATATCGCCTCGAATTCGAGCTGCTCTCGTACCTTTGGTCCGCTCGATGGAGCGCCACGATCGCGCGCGCGAGATCGTACGTTCACCCGGACTCGCGATCCCGCTTCGCAATACGTCCATCCAGCGCTCCGCGCAGGCGGCCGCTACGCCGAGCGATGCGAGTATCGACGTTCGAAGTTAAGACCGAGGCGAATAATGCAGAGTCAGGAACGATACGCCACGGCACGGAGTCGGCCGGTGTCGTTGCTCCTAACGCTTCGTCGAACAAAACGGAGGTCGCCTCGATCAGCTGTCTCGAACGCCTTCTTCCCGCGATTATACGCGACCGCTTTATCGTTTCGCTCTCGCGCGTACTCGATGCTCGATCGGGCAGGCCTTACGCGCTTCCTTCTTGTTTCTCGCTCTCCTTTACCCTCCCCCTCCCCTCACTCTCTCTCTCTCTCTCTCTCAACGATGCAAATCACGACGACGATCGCCGCGATCGCGTCGTTCGATGGCCGTGAAAAGAATCGAATGCTTCGTCGTACGCGTTCCTGCAGGGAGAAGAAATTGGTGGGTTCGCGCAAAGGCTCAGGACGCGATGGAGACGATTGGCGGAGCGTCGAGGGTGTTAAGGTTAGGAGTACGAAAAGAGGAAGGAGCCAAGAGTGCCTCGGCCGCGGCCCGTAGGCGACGATATCGAGGCGCGCGTATCCGGCACCGGCAATCTACTTGCGCGTAATGTAGCCTTCGAACAATGCGAGGAACTAGCGGCCCATTATAACCGGGGGTATTGTACCGGATGTCTCGGGGTCTTCGATGTCCCCAACCGCTCCCACTCTCGCTCCGTTCGCTACATACGCGCGTATATGCTTACGCTTACGCGCCTATATCTCCTGCGCCGTATACCTTGTCCTCGCGAACCCGACGACGCGCCCTCGTACCATCGAGAACGATTTAGCGCGGAGCCTCGATAAGAGAGCATCGCTCGAGCTGTCGACGGTACGTGCGTGAAATCCTTACAGCGTAAGAATCAACGTATTGTCGCGAGTACTCGTCAAGAGGAGTGTTTGGTTGGCATACGCGATAAAACTCGGTCGCGGTGAACGACGATGCGTTTCTACGCGCGTAGCTCTCGCTGTGTGCGTAATCCTCAGCCGGGGAGCAGACGTCGGACAGCTTCGAGTCGTTACTGCCCCCCCCCCCCCGCCACTTTAGCTCACTCTCTCTCTCTCTCTCTCTCTCTCTCTCTCTCTCTCTCTCTCTCTCTCTCTCTCGCTCCTTCCATCGTACCTCAGAAGCGCCATGTGCGCGCAAGATGGTCCGTTATCGATGCCCGCTTCGCGCGTATCGCTCCCCCGATCCGAGTGGGCCGGATCTCGCTCGAAGAAGAAGCGACCGGGGTATCCTCTTCGAAAATATCGAAGGGCCACCCGCTCGTTTTCACCTGACCCGGGCCCTTCTTTATCTCGAGCTACCTTCCTCGATTACCGCTGGAGGAATGAGAAAAAGACACGCGAGGTACCAACCGGCCTTCTCGACTCCTTGTCCGCGACGGAGGATCGCGATCGCGCGACCTCGGTCTTCGATCGCGCATCGTGCCGATTAGATAGGTACTTTGGAGCGGTTTGGCAATAAAAAGCCGCCAACGCTCTCTAGCTGGCGTTGGACGCGCCGATATGCGTCGGCCGACTTTGACGTGGCGTAAAAGGTGTTGGGAAAATGTAAACAAAACAAAGCTGTAGCGGGAGTAAAGTAACGGTTATCTTATCGAGACTCTGGACTCTCGCTCTTATCGCGGTAAGATTCAAAAGTTGCGCGACGTATCGCCTGGGAGACCGCGAAAATACGGATTTGCGGATCGCGCGACAAACTTTGCTCCGCGCGGTCTCGCTTTAAAGCGCCATGCGCGGACTTTAAGTCCGTAGCGCAATGGTGATCGAGCCGCAACGGCGGGATCCAATTACGATAATACATTACCGTTTCCAAGCGTTCGAACGCCGAGGAAATCCAGACGAATAGTCCCTTCGAAAACTTTCGGACGGCAAAGCAAATCGGTTTAATTGCCGTCGCATTTGTTTCGCGGTCGGCACTTTCGGCGCGGCCCTACTACCGCGCCGACGTTTTACGAATCGATCCCCCTTTTTCCGCCAAAGCCACGGCGAAGAAATACCGAGGACGATCGGACGCCAGGAGGGAGCGAGCGAGAGAGTGGGAGGGGAGCGAGGGAGGGAGAGCGAGAAAGCGAGTGGGTAGCCAACCGACCAACGTTTTGCCAGCCGATAGCTCGTAATTGGCACTTCATTTTCGCACTTTGTACGGAGCAGGACCCCGGCCGCGATTAACGCTTAAATTCCATCGGGCGTTACGCTATGGAAAAAAAAAAAAAAAAATGAACGGAGAATAAGCCGGCCAAGCAACGAGCCGTAAAAGTGCCGCGAATTCGCTTTGCATCGCTCGAGACCGAGGAGATCCGTCTGGCCACGCACCAGAGGAAACGCCACGCATTTCCGCTGGTCGTTCGTATTTTCGCATCGAAGGACCACCGATGGACGGTGTCGCCGATAAACCTACGTACGCTGTAATGATGACGTAACGAAGATCCGAGTCCGGTACTCGATTTTAGCGACAGATCTTAAAGGAGGAACGAATGGATAAAAAAATATCCGACACGATCGACCATCGTGCCTAAACCATAGCTCGTACATACCTAATCTATCGGCGGAAATAATGTCAAGGATGGAGAGATTCGCGGCGCTTTTATGCCGATGAGTTCCCGGTACCGATACCGACAAATTTGCTTCGGGCCCTCCCACCCCATTAGCGAGCATCCGAAAAAGGAAGGAGACAATTTTTCCACGGCAACTTTTCCCCGCGCGTTGCAGGATCCAGGATAAAAATGTTAACCGGATTTAAAAGTCGTTGCCGACAAAGGCCATTTGCATTTTAGTGGAGGGACCCGGTTGGCGGTAAACGGACCTACCGGATGCGCGTCCTCTCCGTTCGACGACCGATCTTCGATAAAATTCATAACGCCACTGGAGCGATGGCCGAGCGCCGACGACTGGACCGATCTCCGCGCGTCCATCCGACCTTCGACTTTCCCCCGGTCCTTCTTTTTTGCCGCCTGGAAAACTCGGTTTACGCGCGTCTCTACCGCGTATTTGCCTCCCAGTCTCGACTAACTCGAGTAAAACCGAGCTGCGACTTTAAACTTGATTTGGGCGCGCGGTTGAGGGCGGAATTAGATTTGGTTTCCACGCAAAGATCGCTCGTGCATTCCCGCGGGCGCACGTTCCACTTGCGTGCCCTCCCGCCCCCAACGCCACTATCGCCGACGTAGTCCGCACGTAAAACGGACGTGGAACGGAATCGGAAAACGCGCACCTAAACCCCCGACCCCGGTGGATAGCACTTTAATTAGTTTGTTAGCCTTTTCATTTAACTTTCGCCTCCAGGATGAGCTCCTCGCGCCGCCTTCCTCGATCCCGCGTCCTGGAAGGCCGTGCTCTCTCCCCCGGAGACGTTCCCCGGAAAGCCTTGCCGGGACTTTTGGAAAGCGCGGATACTGTACGTTACGCGGGAGAAAATTTACGCCGGGTGGGGAAGGAACGTGGATTCGAACGCGTGCCGGTAAATAAAGTACCTTGCCAGTGGCCGCGGGATTGTCCACTCCCCTCTCCGATTCAAGTTTGTTCGGGACGAAGACGTAAGGTTCCACGGACCGTTCCAAAATCCTGGCCCCACTCCTTCGGATCGCGCTCTAGTCTCTTTCGACTCGAACGATTTAGCTACGAATAGAAACCAATGGTGCGGTGTCTCCTTCCGTATTCCTCTCGATTCGAGGGAGGAGGGGGGGGGGGCCTAGAAATCCGTAGGAATATCTCGTTTTGCCGACTCGTAATTGACGGAGAAGCGATGCGCTTCGCTCGCGGCGCTCGGTCCATAAAGGCTTTACGGTATGCATAACTCATCGGCATAAAAGCGCCGTTTTCCGCGCGCATATCTTTTGAAAGGGCCGTTTCAATTCCGGCCCGTGTAATATGGAAAGAGCTTCCGCCGTTAGTATCCGCGATTCCCGTCTAAAGTGCCGCATCGATTTAGGAACCGCGAAGATAGTATTCCCTTGCCATCGAAAACGAGTAAATTATGCGCGAATTATTCCGCGGACTTTATATACGGGACTCCCCGTTCGTTATTTATCGCGACTTTTATCCATAGTTACGACCCGAATCTCTCGCTCTCCCTCTCTCTCTCTCTCTCTCTCTCTCTCTCTCTCTCGTAAGCAGCCCGGAACGATGAGGCGCGACTTCGCAGGGAAATTTTAGGAAGAAAGTTTCTTCTCGATCGTTCAAAGAGAAGAAGCCTGCGAGTAAAGTGCAAAGGCCCCGCTCGTACTTCTCGCGGAGCAAGTAGGAAAGGGGCGTACGCGGGATCGCTAACCTAACTCCCGATCGGCGCACACTCCTTACCTTTCTTTGATTTTGCACGCGGTATACACGTTGTACGTCCAGCGACTCGATAGTCATTCTCGAAGTACGGGTCCTACGTGAAACGACCGGCGTACGTCCCCGGGCCAGCAAAATACGCGAAGCATCGATCCACGATGTAAAGTAACCGGAGAGTTTCGCGCCAAAATTCTGAGGAGCGAATCGAACGATTTCGAAGGCGCACTCCCTTACCCCTTGGAGCGAAGCGGAATAATTTCCAGAAACGTGCGACTTTTCCCGACGCGCCTAGGTAGACCGGTGATACCTTTAAAAGGGCCGGGAGCGTGAAAGTATCAGGGAGGTCGGGCGACGCGATGAGACGCGATGAGACGCGACGCAAGCGGGAATAATTGCCGGCGCGAAGAGAAAGGCAGGGACGATGGCGGAAGCGCGAATACTTCCGTAACGAGCTGGCTCTCACCTCGCTTCCGGCTCGCCACCACGATCGGCCACCCTCGGCCACCCTCGGCCGCCCTCGGGCCTCCGCATCCGACAAGGTCACGCACGCCTTCCCAGCAGATTAATCGCCGCGCCTGCCTCCAGAGCCACGGCTCTGAGACCGTCCGCGACGAGCGCGCGCGCGCCTTCCTTCTCGAGTCCTCGAGCCGACGCCAATCGAAGCATCGCGCTGGGGGAGCAACGTCGGGACATCGTTGGGCGAAGAACCGCGTCTCCTTTGGGAGATGGAGAGGAACGGGAGTCCGAATGGGAAGCGATTACGCTCGAGCTTCGCTACCTAGGACGGTCGATCGAGTTACGCCGAATCTCGGCGGCAGCCTTCCCCTCTCCATCGCCGCCTCTCGGCTCGAACGCGCCCTCGCGCTCCTCGCGCTCTCCGCTCGTTCCTCTCGAGGACCCTCCGAAAACGACGTTAAGCCGGCTCCTCGGCCGGCCGATCGAATCTTCGTTATTTCAATCTCCCTCCTAAATGGCTCGTTAGGCGGAGGACCGGCCGGCGCAGCTGCGGCAGATTAATTACCGCGCGTACACGCTGTAAATTACGATGGAGGGAAAGAATAAGCGAGCGGAGCAGCGCGGACGACGGTATCGGCCTCGTTACGCCGGAACTGCCGGCGGAACCGCGGTAATGAACCTTCTCCTCGGTGTTACCCCGCTCTACTTGGACGGACCGCGTGCGAGTGTGCGTGCACGGCTCTGCGGGCGAGAGAATGGAGGAGCGAGCGAGGAGGAGAGCCGAGCGATGGCGCGCGAAGGAGCGAGCGAGGAGGGAAGGGCGCGAGCGACTGAGCAACCGAGTGCCTCCAGGACGGAGTTCCCGAAGGAGGGGGAGATCTCGTATCGAGAATTCAAGGAGGATGCTTCGAATGCGAATAAAGGGAATCGCGGAGGTTCCCCCCGAAAGCGTTTTTAAAAGCGGCCGCGCGGGGGCAAAGGTGGTCGTCGCTCGAGGAAGGGCCGAAGGGCCCATCCGTGCGGAACGAGCGGAGCGACCGTACTTTCGACGATCGTTCCGAGAAGTCCCGTACGATTCGAGGACGTCTACTTTGGCGAATTAGCGATAAATCGAGGCTAATTCGTTTTGGAGGGAATCACGATCGGGCGCCTCCGCCAGGGCACGAATTTGCGATAACCGAAGGTAATTCGTTTCCGAGGGGATTACGATCGAGCTCGGCCGTTTCGCCGAATTTGCGATAATCGGAACTAATTCGGTTCCGAGGAAATCACGATCCTGCCGTTGGATCGCGCCGAGATGAACGATCGAGGAGGTTCGATCGGAGGGCCAATCTCGCGAATCTTCGCCGCCGCTCGGACGGCCCTTTGCGCTTAAGCGCGTCGGAAGGAACGAGACGAGCGCGTAAAGTCTTTCGTCGCGAGAGACGAGCGAGCGTAAAGTCTTTCGAATGGCGCGCGTACGTGATAATCGTCGCGGCAGAGCGAGGCCGGATGAGAGTCAGGGCGGACATCTCGTTGGCAGTCACGGCCGAGATCCGAGGAAACGCCCGGTCGGCCAGCCTTCGACTCCCTCCTCCTCCTCCTCCTCCTCCTCCTCTTTCCGCGGGTACTCGTATCGTACGCCAAGACGCGTCGAGGTTCGGAGGTTGCCAGGTTCGAGACGCGTCGGCCTCGGGCCACGGGGCACGTCGAAAGGAACGACGATACTTCTCCGGGCGTTTTATCGGTCTTATTTACAAAAAGGAGGAAGCGCCGCTTCCGGCCGGCTGGGCTGGCCTTGACTATCTCCTCCCTGCCCCTTCGTCGCTTCCTTCCTCCTCGCTCGCCCTCCTCTCCGCGTCCTTGCGGCCGATATTACGCCGCGGAGAGGACGAAGGAACGTCTCGAGATTCCCCGCTCCCATTTCCCGCTTCCACCCCATCCTTATTACCCCCCGCGCGCATCCTCCTACGACTACCGAGATGGCTTCTCCCACCGTCCACGATCTACGGCTCCAACCGCCATTTTAATAATCCACCGCGCCTCCCTTCTAATTTTCCCAACGAGAAACGCTCGGGTACCGCGCTCCTCCGGATTTATCGGCGACGTTTATCTCCGAGAGGAAGCGCGGATTTCTGCGGGGAGGATTCCTCGATCGAAGGAGAAGGCGCGCGCGAGCTTTCCACCGAAGCTCGACGTCCTTTCGGACGATCGAGCAACGCCGAGCGTTCGCCCTTCCTCCCGCCTCGCTCACCCCCGCGAGTCGACCGACGTTACGATGGGTTTGCGAGAAGCGGAGACGCGGAATGACGGGCAGAGTGGGTAGGGGCGACCTGGCGAACCCCGAACGATTCCGACGGCCAGAACGAGAATGTCGCCGGATGTTGCGGATCGATACCATAGCCCGTTCGTCGCGCTCCTTCGCCGCGCGCTCTTGGCTCGATAAGGTACGACCCGGATTCGTCCAAGAGCGGCCGGTAAGGAGACGGCATGGCGAACCTTCTCCGTGGCTCTCTACCCGACTTTCCTCCTCCTCCTCCTCCACCACCACCATTCCGCGGCTTCTCCTCCCTCGGCGGATTCTCTCCCAAGTCTGGACGGAGCCTGCCTCGGACGTTTGCCCGTACGCCCTTTACCGAGCCTAGGATCGCACCGAATAGAAGCGCGATGGCATCGACGGTACGAGCGCCAAAAAATCCCCCCCCCCCCCACTTTGAAGCAGAGATATCGCCGCATCGTTCGATACACTCGGCGTACCCATCGAGAGGTACAAAGCACTCGAGGAGCACGATCGGTTGATCGGTGCCGACCTTCGCGCATCTTTCTTCTCCCATTGTTCGCGGAATGTCGGAGATAAGGGTCGAGAGGCGGCCGAATCGGCCGAGTTTCCCTCCTCGACGCGCTCTCGAGGCTCCCTCCCCAACGTCGGCCACGCTCATCCTCCTCGTTATCGCCTCAATGTCGTCGATCCGCGCCTATGGACCGTCCGCCGTGCCCGGATCCTCCCCCGATTTACGCCGGAGGATCGCGTCATCGCGATGTCAGGACGCGAGCGATAGCCGATATCGCGTCGGAGGACAAAGAATCGAGTCCGGGGGAGACAATGCGCGCCGGCCGACGTCAACCACCTCGAATATTAAGGAGGTCGGCCTATCTGCTCGCCGCGCAACGAATCTCGAGGAGCGCTTCGCTCTTCGGAAGCTACGACGCGGCGCAAACCGAGAGCCGGATTTTGCGCGAGCAAGTTCCGCGCGTCGAGAATCTTCCACGCGAGACGCCTACCGTCGCGTATTCGCCGCACGACTCTCTTCCACGCGTCGTCGATGCTCTTCCGACCAGAGGCAAAGTACCGAGGAGTACGACTCCGGATCGCCGAGTCTACGGCGAGGTAGCCCGCGAAAATCGCGAGTTCGCTCGTCGTCCTTCTTTTACGACGAGAGCCACTCCGTCGCGAGGATCGCTCGAATACGGCGACGAGAGCAGCGGCGCGCTCGCGAGGGGCGGGCGGAAAGAGGCGGAGAGTTCTCGGTGAGATACGCGAAGGATTTTATCGCGTCGGGGCCCCGTCGGAAGCGCGGCGAGCCGCAAATCGTGGCGCGCACAGGCCGACGTCCAAAGTTTGGAGCGGACGAGAGCTCGGCGAGCGGCCGGCGAAGCGCGATGCTCGCTCGATGGACGGCGCATCGGCCACCGGAGGTTATCGACATCGAGGAAGGAGAATCGTACGGTTTCCGGGAGGCTCGATATTCGCGAGCGCACAGCCTCGAGGTTTCCCGATGACCCGCCGGAAGCCCCTGGCCCTCCGAGCCTACGCCAACTCCCTCGCAGCTGAAACCACCGGCCGCTCCAAAGCGACCCCACCCGCCGTTCCTCGGCCAGATTCTCCAAATTCGCGCCGGTGCGTCGCGCGTACTGGGAGAGGGGAAACCGCGTTAAAGCTTTCGAAAGGAGCGCGACCGGCTGACGGAGTGGATGGAATCCTAGCGTTCGGCGCTGGGTGGGTCGGTGCTCCGGCAAAAAGCGGGCGTTGCGCGAGCGACGAGGAAAGTCCATTTGCGAGGCCTCCCAACGTAAAGTACGGGACGAGGAGGCCTCGAACGAGACCGCGACTCGACGAGAGCTGTTTTCCGCGGCGGGGAAGGGGGAGAGGCGCGTGGAAAAATGGGTAACGCGGTGCGTGGCCGTGTCGAAAACCGCGGCCCGTGGAGGAGCGTCGAGTGGCGGTGGGTGTCTATCGGGAAATCGATCGCGGCCGGCCAAACTGCCGATCGCTCTGCCTCGCTCTTGCGCGCCGCTGCGCGAAGGGACGTTTCCACGACTTCCCGCCCCGCGTTGTTTCTCACGTTCGATGAAAAAGTCCCCGCTACTGCTGGACGATGCGAACCTACGCGTTTATCGCTCGCGCTTAAAGCTCGAGGCCCGGTGAATACGCGCAAGGTTGCGGGAATAAACGGAAAAGGAGTCCGTGGCCATTGGTCGGTGTCGAAATCGTGAAAAGGTCGAAATCGAATAGCGGAGGGTAAGGGCTCGAAGAAACGCCGCGGACCGTCGCGATCGACGATGGTATCCTCGATGACGAGCATCGTCGGCTCGCAAGGCCGACACGCCCGATACGAGTATCGAGCGGACAAAGTTGGTCGGTCGGTCGATAATGGGCAAGAAAGGTAAACCTTTCTCGTGTCTACGCGGTTCCCCGGTACGCCCTAATACTGTACACAGAGGCGTAGAAGCTGCACCCGCTTGGCGGTATACCGATAGGATACCGATAGCGCACCGATAACGGGACTCGACTCTGCCACCACGATAATGGTAAATCAGAAATCGATCCAGCGCGCCCGACGACATCGATTTTCCATTTTCCGCGCCGTTCGATTGGACGCGTAGGCGATCGCGAAAAAAGTGAAGGAAAAGGATAGAGCAGTTGCGCGGAAGGTAAAAGCGGCCGGATTCGATTCCCGGCTCATCGGCCATCCCACGACTCGAATGTTTTTCGCGATGCCTCGTACGTTGCATCGGATACCAAATTATACCGCGGCCTTGATCGACGATAAACCTGCCAACCTCCTTCGGCGTACGCATCTTTGAAAGGGGGGAAAAAAAAGAAAACGAAAAAACCCAGGAGAAGAAGGAGGATACGTCGATCGGATGAAAGTAGAAGGAAGATGAAAGCGAAGATACTCGTGTCGTTGAAATAACCGACGGTAGTCTTAGCCTTAACCGAGGAAAACTAGTCGAGCGACCGTTCCGAAATTAGCCGCCTTCCTTACTTCGTACTTCATTAATCCGGCAAAGCGCTCGCCTGGCGCGCGTCGCGCCTAGCGGCAAAGTCCGTCCGAGAGCTCTCGCTCCGTGGGATCGAAACAACCGGGAAATCCATTTGGACCGGTGGCGTTCGGGATCGAAGCAAGCGGAGAATCCATTCGGTCGGCTTATTACAGTCTAATTACGATCCGCCTCGGGCCCGACAAACTCGCGGCGGCCATCCGGATTTAGGACACGGTAGAGGGATATAATTCAGGTGCCGCGCGAGCAGGATGATTAACCTACTTGTAGAGAAGCCGAGTTTTACCGGGTTAATAGCTTCCGGCCCGATGAGGGAGTAAGAGCCACGCCGCGATGATTAACGCTGTCCCGAGGAGGAAATACCGAGGGAATAAAAAACGTCCTCCTCGAGCTCTCCGTCTGGCCGAGTCTTGCGAGAGGAAGAACGAGGCCGAGGGAATTTTCTCGTTCGATAGACCGTACACGCGCCAGCGATTCTTTTTTTCCTCCAGCGTGCGGCCAGAATTTTTAAAACGCGCGATACCCGACCGTTTAGTCGGGAGCACCGACCTCCGCTTTTCCCTTCGGATCGCCGGATTAAAGAAACGAGAAGGCTCGGAAGGACAAGAGCGGACGCCCGAGTTAACGCCCCGTCTTGAGCTACGAACGCGTAGGTCCCGCACAACGACGATGCGTCTCATCGTTCGCGCGCGGCGCGACGAGTCGATCCATCGATCGATCGAGTCTCGGCATCGAGAATCGCGTGGGCGATCGATAGGACAAAAAAAAAAAAAGAAAGAAATATACGCGCGCGAAAGGAAAAGCCAGATTCGAAAAGCCACTTCGGGAATCCAAAGGCTTTCGAGGCGGCCACGTACACGTAGGTCCCTTTGAAGGACGGACCTTTCCATAAAAGCCGATTCGACGTAGCCCTCTCGAGAGTACGTACCCGCCCCGGCAACGATCGGCTTAATTTCCAATTAAAGCCGCACGTCCAATTCTCCGCTCTTCGGCATCCGCCGAACCGGATACCCATCGCCGCCACCGCCAATGGAAAAAGTACGTCGGAGCTGGATCGCCCGTGTCCCTTCCTTCCCGCAGACTCGAAGACTGGTCGAGTTGTCGGGTGCCGCGACCACTGGTCGCTTTACCGATCAAATCGGCGTCTCCTCCGAAATGTCGGCATCTCCGAGACGAAGGGATTCGCGACGCGACCCGGCCACGGCATCGGGAAGGTCCGCGAAAATCAAGGTGCGAAAGCGCATAAATCTCTGCGGCAGCATCTGGCAGTGAGGCGAGAAAGCTCGTTCGTCTCGGCTGTCCGGCGCAGCCACGTCGACGGATCCACGGCCCGGCCCCGTCCAGGAGCGGCGCGAAACGGGGGGCGCGGCCGACGAGGAGCGCGAGACGTCGGAGGTTTATCTTCGCGCACGGCACACCGCTCTTCTCTCCTCGCACCTCGGCGGACGTCGAGACTGGCGGTGCGAGGCGCAAAAGGTGGCGGCGAGGAAGGAAGCCGGTGCGCGTAGCGCCAGGGCGAATTCTCGGACGAGCGCGAGTTTCCCGAAACGCGCGGAGAAGGAGCATCGCGAAGGGCTCCTTTGCTGGCGGATCGAAGCGTCTCGTCTTCGAGACTCGAGGCACGAGGATTTGGGCGGCACGAAAATGTCCGATTGGCGGAACGAGGCGTACCTCCCTCTTCTCTGCCGGACCTTCCTTGGGCCGTTCGACGAAGACTCACGGGATTCCCGAGAATGCAGGCGCGAATCGCGCCAGTCCTGTACGCGCCTGCAACGTGCTCTCGAGTATTTCGTACCAGATATACGGGTGAAAGCATCGCGAACCAGTTGCCGACGGTCGTAATATCGTTTTATTTATCGACACGGCCTAGCAATCCTACCAACTGCGCCCGCCTATCGCTTCCAGATCCGACGAAGCGATCGCTCGACCGAGCGCGCACCCTGCCACGCGAACCGATATTTCTGCTTTTCGTACCCGATCAACGGACGGTTTTACGTTCCTTCGCATCGATGGAGGCGAGCGCCCAAAGTCGATCCTCGCGCCTCGACTTTCCCTTCGTATTTTCACTCGTACTTCCAGATGGTACGCGGATAAATCGAAAGTCGACGATCGATCGAGCGTCTCTCTCTTCGCGCGCCGAGCCGAGCGACGGAGATCTCGAGGTGCGAAGGAATCCTCCGCTCGGTGATTTTCCTCGAAAACCGTGCGAGGCTGGCAACGCGCGCGTTCGTCGTGAAAGTTCGACGGAAGCTCCGCTCCCACGAGTGCCGCTCTCCTAATTCGGCCCTGACGTCAGCGCAATTACTCGAATCATGAACGCATCTCGTCGGTTCTACAATTCCGCGATCCCGAGGCGTTCGTCCACCGGGGAAGAATCGTGCTGCGCGCCTCGTCCGAACGAATCTCGGATACGCACCTCTGCCCCCACGCCCCTCTTTGCTTTTTTCGACCGGCCGAACCTTCCGCCGCGTCTCCAACAGTGGCGCGAGGATCGTGGTAAGGGCCGATCGATCCCTCCAAATCGTTCGAAATGCCAGACCGTGTTTCACACGGTCCGAACGTTAAGGCGCGCTCCACACCGCCACTGCCCGCTTAATCCGTCGGCACGCTTTTCGACTAGGCTCGAGCGCGCATCCGCTCCCACTCGCGCGTCCTCTCATCGATGAGAGCTCGCTCGCAGAGGCGCTTCCAAAAGCTGATTTCGCGACATCGACGAGGACTCGCTTTTCGATCGAATTTCGATGGAGCGCGCAACTGGCCGCTAAAGTGCGAATCTACTTTCCGAGTCGCCGTTTCCAAAAAAAAAAAAAAAAAAAAAAAGCTGCCCTATTACGAATGCCCCGTGGCGATTCGTTCTGGATGTCGAATAATACGTCGTCGTCGATATCGGCGAACGCATTTGACACTTTTTCCAAGAGCGGGCAGGAGTCGACTCGTCCGCGGGATCCAACGATATACGTTCGGCGTGCATATTGCACGAAACTTGGGCAGGACGGGCCGAAAATTCGAGCGCACATTCGTTATGCATAATCCTAGAAGCCCACCGCCGGCAGCCCGGCGCCAATTTCGACGTGCAAATTCATTTCGATGCGGGGACTTGAGCGAGGAATTGGTCACCTATTTGCGTTCGCGAGGGAGAAAAACAAACGTTCGACCGAACGGATTCAGCGACTCCCGCGACTACGAATGTTTTATACCGCCCGTTTTTTCCCTCCCGGACGCCATTCAAAGACGCCCCTTACGTTCTCATTCTCGTCCTTCGGTTTTAACGCCGATAAGAGGAAAAGAAGGGAGGAGAAAACGTACTCGGAGCAGCCCGTTTCTCTCCGTTAGAGAGGGAGGCGAAAGAAGGGCCGATCCGCGATGAATCGAGGAGAAGGGGCGGAAGGAACGGTCGGAAACTTTGACAGTTCTATGAAGGAGAATGCTTTGCAAACTTCGTGCCACCGGCGGGAACCGGTGTCAAGTTTTAGGAGAGCGTACCCCGACGCGTTCCTCCCTTTAATGGACGCTTTAAGTCCGCCGAGGTAGGAATTTTCCCAGGAGATTCGGCGAGAGGGGTATTAAGAGGGTGTCGTTACGGGGCGCGCATCCATCGCAAATCTTAGACACCGTACGCCCAAGAATGCGCAGCGCCGTCTCGGATGTACGTACCAAAGCGGGACGCCCCAAAGTCGAGTCGCATCCTTCATCGTGGTTTTCGGTATATTTCACCTTAAATACCCTCGGATAAAACGATGGCGTCGCCTTGGATTCATCGTAGCGGGGAAAACCCTGATGTACGTCGCAACTCGCGGTGACCGCCGCAAAGCGGATAATATTTTTTGGACCTCTCGGAGTTTTTCGTTATCATAGCCGAGAGAGCCGGCTCGAGGAAACTCCTTCAAAGAATTCCAATCCGAGCCGCGATGCGAGTTGGCCGTCGCAAAAGGTAAAAAGCGCGGTGGAGCGCGACGGTGAAAGGGCCGCAAGCTCGAGAGCGCGACTCTCTAACCCAGTTTCGAGTTCCTCCGCGGCCCTCGCCTCGCCCGAAATTCGATTAACGCCGGTTTTTCCCCCGAACCAGGAGCCCGCCGAGGGTGCGAGTCCTTCGATCCAGGCGAGACGGTCGAGGGCCGCTCGTTCGCCGAATCGAATCTTCGAGCGCGCTAAATCATCCGAGATGAATTCGGCCGCGCCAATTTTATCCCCGCATTTACGTTTCGGATGTATTCCGTTCGGTCCATTAAGGGACGCACCGTCCGGATTTGACGCGCTGGCACTTTATGGATTTTTTGGTCGCGAGCGGCAACCGCCGAAACACCGCTAACGCTCTAGAATCGACGCCTCTTTTGGATTTCGACGCTCCGACGACCGTGGTGTTTAATCTCCCCTCTTGCGTAATCTCCTGCCCTTAGCCCTCAGCGCCATAGTGGGATCGAAAGCGACCCGGTTTTTTTAACACTCGTGCGTGCACTCGCGGCGGGACATTTTTCAACCCACCGTCGAATACCGAAGCGACTCGCGACACACCGCTGTACGGTACATCTTTGCTCCTTTTTTGCCTTTTCGACATACAATAAAAGGGTCAAAGTCCTTTTTAGCCCTAAACGGACGATACGCGAATCGTAATTGCATCCTGGCCGTACGACGGATCGAATTCTCTAGCAATTCGTGCAAAAATCCTGGACGGGTCGCGGGTCGGACAGCGGTTTCTTAGAAAATTTGCGAAGCTACTGCGTGTATCGTGGAGCGTAGTATCTCGAGGATCGACCGCTCGCACCGAAAGCGAGACTCTTCCTCCCTCTCGTACCCCATCCACGCAAAACGTTCGCCCACGAGATATCGCGAGCTTGTCTCGGAATTCTCTCGCTCGTTAAAAGCGTCGACTCGCGTATCATCTACGTACGACTCGAAACGCAAAGAGGGGGAGGTCTCCTTCGACGGGACAAAAAGTTAATTTATGGACACCGTGTTGGGGGGCTATTCGAGGAATCGATCGATCATCGCTCTCTCCCGCTCCCCCTCTTTCCTCGATGACTTTCCAGAAACTCGACGCAGCATCTCTCCCGAGCTCTTCGACCGATAAGGATGCAAACAATGGGCAAAAGCTCGGACAAAGCCCGCAATCTCTGGCGCGAGCGAACGTAACGGGCGACGGAGGAACGAGAAGGCGTGGTCGAAGAGAGTGGGGAGGAGGTAAAAGTACAGAGCGAAAAGTCAGGGTCAAAGTTAACGTTTAATTAATCCACTTTCGAGAGTTTCTTCAGGGCCCGACTCTCTCGTTGGCCCTCGAGAGCCGATGAGCTCGAAAGAAATATCCTCGTAATACGCGATAAGCGGCATTCGAGGAGATATTAAAACGCGATCCCGACGACGGGAGCCATCGATCTTTTCGATCACGACCGGATAAGGACACTATCTCGAGATAAAGCCCTCGAGCGTCTTCGAATCCTCGATCGTGCCACCGCGCTCTTCCTTCCATTTTTTTCTCTCCTCCATTCGCGACGGCGACTCCGAGGAACGCCTTTAACCCTTCCGAAGTATTACGCGGTAAAGTGCTTACGAGGAACGAGTAGGCAGGGAAACGCCAAAAGCGCGTTTACTTCGATCATCCTTCGACTCGGAAATCATCTTCCTCCGTCGGATTCCCACGATCGCATCGTTTCGATACCGGAGAATACGCGTTGGAGGCTCAAATCGAAGGAGCGAGGACGTGCATCGAGGCGAGTTTGTATTCGCGAAATTCGTCCTCCACCCGAGCTAAATTCAATGGAAATTATTGGCTCCGCACGCTCGTCTCTCGTCGAGCCTCTCCGACTGGCCGAAAGGAAAAAAGAGGAAAGGAGAAAATCGGCGATGCGTACCGCGGGATCGCTTTGGCGATGCTACCGACAAAATCAATGGGACGACTCTCCCTCCTTCTTCGACGTACCACCCGCTCGCTTCCGAAGCTGTTCCCGACGTTCGTCAAACGCAAAACCACGCTTGACGGAATTATAAAGCGGAGCGGCGAAAGGTGAAAATCGATCCGGTCATCCGCCACGCGCGACGGTTCTTTCACGGAGCGCATATGCCGGCAGAGGTACGACCGAGCGGGAGTGTAACGGGCAGAGACTCGAAGTTTGACGCGAAAGAGCCGAGAGACGGACCGACGATGCTCGGACACCGAACCGAGTCCAGACCGGAAAAGGTCGACGTCGGATCGCGAGTGTCGGTGGTGTCGCGAGCCGATTCTCGATGGCACGAGCGTCGAGGACGAGCTTGACGATGTCGTGGCGTGGACGATGCGGAGATCGGGCCGCGGTTCGATTTCCAGCTCGCGAAAGTCGCCGATGGTGTCCGGGAGAAGCGAGAAGCGAGAAGCGAGAAGCGAGAAGCGAGGAGGAGCGACGAAGCCAAAGTAATTTCCGATCGCCGAGCCCTCGAGAGCGCCGTCGGTCCACGCAGAATCCACGCGGCACGGGCAATGCGGGAAATCAATTAAGGGGGGAGAGGAGGAGAGGCGGGCCGCCCACGCACCTCCCATGGCCGCACATACGCGGCCCCGACTTCTGCACATACGTCGATTACGTGCTTCCACAACGTTCGCCGCTATCGCCGCGCGTTGCGACTAAACGCGCAATTTACTCGACGCGAGGCTCCAGGATGGAGGGCGATGTTCGCGAAAAGGATCTAACGGGTACTCGCCGCGGCTATCCCCTCGCGAATACCGGGCTGGCGCGCCTCGCCGAGACGGAGGCCCCTGACCCTCGCCAAGGAGCTACGCGTCTCTCGCGCGATACGTTCGCGCGCAACTCTGCCGAAAAAGGCGCTGCTTTTGATCCTCGCGAGAAACGTCCTGGCCATAAACGCGCCGATCCAGGCAGCGGCTCCGCATGGCGATCGCCGCACCGCCAAAAGGAGACGGAAAGGGGCACCGAAGGCCAGCGGCACGGACGTTCTCGTTCGGAAGGAGGCGAGGAATATTCGCGCTTCGGTAGATCGGCCAACGGCAGGAAAGTCCTAGATCCTGGGCAGCCTCCGTCGTTATCCGGCCACTCGAACGCGGCTAACGAATACTAACGACTTGAAACGGAATAATCACGTACGAGGGGTTCGATGTGGGACCGACGAAACTCGTTTGCGGAGCCCGCAATCTCCTGATATCGAGAGCGAACTAGCGGGGGCCGGTCGTGGAGGGGGCCGGAGGGCGATAGGGCGTAGGGGGTTTCTTTGAAAATTCCTCCAAATCGTTGGGATTTGTTCCGAGAGGACGTCGAGGGGGACGACGCGCGTGAAGTTTCCTCGAGCGGCCGAGGAGGAGAGGGGCCCTCGCCGGGCAGCCAGGGGAGGGGGGGGGGCACAAAGGAGAAGCGGCTCGGTCGATGACGTCACTACCTGTCTTGCAGCTACGGTAGCACTCCAGGGTATGGGTCAATCTCGCTCGAGCTCTACCCTCGCGCTCCGTATCGCGAGCCGGGCAACATCCTTCGCTCCTCCTTTGCTGCCTCGCCTCTTTCGATCCGTGTCCGCCGATTGATTTCCGACGTCGACCCTCAAAGTCTCCTCGAGCCACCGTTTTTCACCTTTACGGACGATCGAGGCGCGAGAGCGTCGAACTCGAACGTGGCGGATAAGCCCGTGCATACGCTTTGCGAGAGGCGCTGGAGGTTCGATCCTCCAGGTGCCCGTGCCTTTCGTACGAACGAAAGCTCTCGTTAATTTTGCACCCGACGAGGAAGGGACGCGTCGTGAAAGGGAACTCCGTTACTGGCCGCAGCGTGTGCGCGCTAAGAATTTGGCACGGTGCACCGCTCCGAGCGATACGAACGGCCTGCGGTGAGGCGCGCGGGCGGACCATTTTTCGGGACAAATATCGACGTTTAACGCTATCAAATATTTACCCTCTTGAATAATTACGAGCGAGCTTCAAAAGACGCGCGCGCAAAGATACGAAAGCGATCGGAGTGAAAACGCGCGAGCGTGGAATATGCGTACGAAGAATCGCGAGATAAACATCCGATCGATTTGCCCCGTGCTCGCTACGCTCCTCGATAAGAATTCCCTTATCTTTTGCTCGATGTTGCGCTCGACGGCCCTGAATTACGACGCATCGATTCTTTGCGCGGTAATTCGTACAAAAGTCGTCCAAGATACCGGCCGATTTCTTATCGTTACTACTTTCCTCGCCTCCGTTACTTTGAACGTCGCCATATACCACGTGGGGCGGATATCCTCGATCCAACGACTTTCGATCGATTTTCGGCCAGAGATATTTCTCGCGGAATCGAGTTATCGAGACGCTTCGGTTTATTTCCTCCTTTCGGCCGGTATTAAAAATAGTAGCCTGGAATAAAAATATCGATTTAAAAATTTCATACTTTCGATATACGCGAGAAAGGCGCATCGGCTGTCGCGCGTGCAACGCGTTGATCGATCATTCCTCCGATATCGACCAAATACCGCGCGATCGCGCTCGTAAATTCTTTTTCGAAACGATGGTTTATGCTATCCCCATCTGGTGCTTGCTTCGGTACGATGAAGAAGCGACGAAGAAAAACTTCTCGCGAAACGAATCTTATTATCGATGGAACTTTAAATACGGATCGCTACGCGAGGGCCGGCATAACTTTTGCGCCATGCCGCGACGATTTTATTTCTACGAGTTCATAGACCGTTATATCCACGGTGCAGCAAACTCGCACTCGTTCCGAGCGACATTTTCAAAGCTCGAAACAAATAAGCGTGCGGATCTTGATTCGCGTTCGGAAAACCGAGAGTAATTCGTTCGTCGTTCGAGGCGCTGTCGGAGTGCCGCGGGCCTATAAACGCCGTAAGGTAGCCCCGGATGGTGCGTCCAGCGGTAGTAATAATTGCGACAATAACATTTCCCCCCTTGCTTTAATTATTCCCGCGAGTTGTGAAAGAAGGATTATACGTTCGCTGCGTGGCAACGCACGGCGTAAAACGCGCATCTAATTAACGCTGCTCTCCCCGGCATACCATATAATTGGCCCGGCTCCTTGCCTCGGCGAACTCTGCTTTTCGCGCAAACGATCGAAAAGAAGAAAAGGGAAGAAGAGGAAGGAGTAGAGCGATTCCGACTACCTCGTACCCTTGCTCTCGAAGCAAAACTCGGTTGGTTACTTTTTGTTCCACGGTTAGGTGCACGCTATGCATCCTTCTCGATACTCGGGACTTGCGTCGCACGACAGTGCGAAAGCCATCGTAGGATCGAACGACGAGGAGGACTACGCGTTGCTCGAATCGTCGCTAACACGCATCGTGGCAAGACCATCGAGCATCGCGCGATGGATCATCGGAGAGCCAAGGAGAAGAATCGAAAACGTCGAAGAGGCTCCTGGTCGCACAAATTATCCTCGTTCTCATCGTGGCGGGTGCGCGCGCGCGCGCTCGCGCCTATATCCACATACCCGTCCTCGAGCAGTCGATACGTACAGATTTGCTCGGCGGAATATCCCTGGCAACTCTGTGATAGTACGCATATCTATTTCCGTGGCATTTCGAACGGCTCGCGCCGGTAGGAGAAAAGAAAAGGGTATGGAAATAGTTGCCGACGCAGTGAATTAATAGCCGCGCATTCTCGCTGAACGCATTCAGACCCGAATCTCGACTCGTCGACGTTTCGCGAACTTTGCCTCTTTTCGAGGATCGTGAAGGAGCGAAAGTCGGGCGAAGGATGAGAAGTGTGACGTATGGCGTATGGCGTATGGCGTAGGATAGGTATAAATGGGTTAACCTCCGTCAGACGTCCGAGAGAAGGCAGGGAAGAAGTTGTCGGCGACCGGGAAGATTATTTCGAGCCGGCTACGCAGGGGAATACAGGAAAACCAGTTCAACGCTCGCCGAGAAGACCTACGTGACGCAAGTAAATAATATGATTTACCCATCCCCCAAATATTTCGGTGCCGATCGTAGAAACCGGATTACACTCCAACCAACGATTCTCTCGGCCAAAACGCCACGACCCACGAACATTCTTCCAAAAGATTATTCGCATTTTCCAACTGTAATCCCATTTGTACCGTGCATACTCTTACAAATGCTTCGATCTCCGAAAGTAACGTCCGCCGAAAGTTATCCGAGTCCGCAGAGCCGCGATAGCTGCGTATGCACGCGCGAACACACGCACAGCGCGTTTGGCGCTTAAGGTAATGCGATGCCCTTGAATGGCCGCTGCGAGAAGGAAAAGAAAGGAAAATACGTCGAGACACGCTCCTTTGTTAGCGATTCTCACCGAAGTAGCGACCTTGTTTACCCATCGGCGTGTCAAACGCCGGCTTGTCGCGCGAGCAATGCCGATTCGTGAGAGAAAAAAAGCCGAGATCAAATTTCACGCGGACCTTTGTCGAAGCAACGGGAGCGAGCGACGTAAAACACGATGATATAGCGGGACGGAGCAAAAAAAAAACCTGGAAAACGCGCATTGTCCAAGATTCGTCGAGACGCGAGGGCACGAGCGGATTCGAACGATTCCTCGTCCATTCTCGGCCGTACTGTCGACATTGCGGGTACGTCAGAAGCGTCCGTCCGTTACGATCATTATGTACGCCCGGTACGAAATTCATCGACTTACGTCAGGCTGGCTGCGCTCTCGATCGATACACGACGTCTCCTCTCCGTCTCTCTCTCCCTCTTGCCGCTCTCGTGCCTGCCCCTTTGTTCCCTCGCGCTCGAACGTCCCGGAGGATTCACCAGGAGCACTCAACAGAACTGAACGGACGCGCACGAACGCGAAACGGTCCCTTCGCGGCCGAGGGGCAAAAGAGAAACGAACACACACACGCGTCGGTACTGCTTCCTCCTGGGCCGGCCCCACAGCTGGTCGCGCAGAATGGACCGGCCGTCTTCCAAGGGCAACTCTCGGCCCCGCTTTTCCGTTCGTACGAACGATAGAGAGCCACGTCTCGGCGTACCGCGCGAGACTCGAGGAACTCGGAGCGGCGAATGGGCGCAGGAGGTAGGATGGACGCGCGGTCGGGAGACCGCTCGAATCGGCGAGGAGACCGAACCCGGGGACCTTTTGTTTCGCGACGAAGAAGGAAAAACGATGCCGAGACAAGCCCCACGGCGGACGCGGCGTTACTGAGGCGCCGGCGTGCTTCTTTCCCCCACCACCCGCCCCTGCCCCCACCACCCGCGCCGGGCTTGCCCCACCACCTGTCCTTCCCCCTCCCCGAGGGCCTCGCGAGTCTCAGCTGTCCTGCGAGCACCCGCTTCGACCACGCTCTTTCTCTCTTCCTCTGCCTCTGGCTCTGCCGTTGCCACCCTTCTCTCCTTCTAGCCATCGCCATCCTTCTCCTTTATTCTCTTTTCCCTTCCTTCTTTTTCTCGCTCTTGCCCCTCCGCACCCTCCCCGAGGTCGCGGACACTCCTTTCTTTTCCTGTCCGAACTCGAAACGTAAACTGGGTCGTCGTTTCCACGACATCACGCGTCTTTTGGGCGTTCGCTCGGATATTTCGGAAAATTCGCGAGAAAAGCTCGTGGGAGCGAGAAAAATGTGAGAAGTTTAATCTTCGCGCCTTCGCCGGTTCATCGGCGTTTCGTCATGGTCCCTCGCGGACGAGGGACAGCTGCAGGCTAAATCTCTATTGTGAATCATTCCTCGCGATCCGAATCCTTTGCAACGATGCGCGATGAGAGTATCGCGAGTAGGAATCTCGAGTTTCGCATTAAGTTTTCCGATCTTTGGTATACGCGTCCGATCGAACGAATCTAATTTTTCGTGCTTTTCTCAATTACATCAAACTTGTCAGCGGTCAGTAACGGTTAGCCAGCGCACGATCGGTCGCTGCGTCAGTGGTCAACAATGTGTTAATAGGAGGAAGCATGTCTAACCCTGGGCGACCTAATTTTCAGTACTCGACGTAATGGCCTCGTTATTCGGCCGCGGACTCAGATTCGTAAGCAATTTGGCATTCGTACCGTTCCTCGAACGTGCGACAGATCCACCTATCTCGGGGGAATAATGAAGTCACGTTTGAGGTGATTCACGATGAAGTCTTATCCGTTAATACCACCTTTTGTTTGCACGAAATCACAAGGGAAATCGTGCACGGGAAGAAGACACTGCCAATCTGGTCCATTGAAAACCTCGCGACGCCTTATCAAAGTTCAGTTGGATGTTTAAGATCGATGCCAACGAACGGTACGCCTCGTCATACACGATCCCTTGCGGGGATTGGCCATCGAAGCTTATTTCCAGAGGTGCGGAGACTTCTGAGTCGATTCGACTTCTATATTTGGATGAATCGTACCGCGTATTCGCGGTCGAAGGATAAACGTGCGTAGCCGCAAAATCGATTCTCCCGTCTGAGAATGCACCGTTCGTTCCTCGTATTAAACCTACCTTCCGTCGAGCACGAAAGAAGCGATGCCGCCCATCGCGCCAAGAAATAATCGGGGTTCGTCAAAAATGACATTGGCCGATTATTCCGCTTATCTTCGTTCGACGAAGCTTTATTTAGATCCTTGGAACCTTCGTTTTATTCTCGTCGACGACAGAGTCATTTATTTTGGTGTTCATTTATTAAGACCACCTGGGATGCGTGGTGTAATTACGCGGTCTGACCGCACGAAACCAGTTCGACAGTGAGCCTGGCGATAACTAAAGATGACCTTATATGCATACGGCTGGTACGCGAGTTTTACGAATGCGCCGATTGATTTGCATATACCGTATCGCCCTTCGAAGCACGCTTTTTAGCACCTATTTTTTCACGCCATCGCCATTACCATTTTTCACATCGAATGCAAAGTGTCCGCGTCGTCCGGAAATCAAATATCCATCGTTCCCGCGTGAAAATTGTCTCGAAAGCACGGCAATGGGTATGGCGCGATTCGGTGAAAAAAAAATGCCGTACGAAGCCCAGGCCAAGGGAGAGCCTCGGCCAGCGGAACGAGATCATCGGAGCTCTTATCCACCCTCCTCCGCCCCTCTACCTTCCTAAGGAGAACGACAATATTGTCTCGAGGGAGAACGATGCAAGACATCGGCGCATAAATCGAAGCGGATCGTGGAGAATCGGGCGAACAACGTGTCACAAGTTATCCCGGAAACAATCACCGGGCTGAGGTCGACGGTGACGCGGCATGCATTCTAATTTGCGCGCTTGGACAGAGGTACACAGGTTTATTACTCTCGCACGTCGTCGGCGCCGATGACTCACTAACAGGTTCCTCCGAGGAACGACGAATTTTACGCCGCTCGCTTGCATAATACGCGTCTCCTCCGTGATCGACGTTAGACACGAAACCTCGACTAGGGTTCTGTCGACGTTAACGCATCGCTCGAATCTCGTTTGTTCGAAACGTCGGAGGTTTTCGCATCGGCCAAATACGCCCCTTCGATACTTTCGAGTCGATTTAAGTCGCGGCGCTGATCTTCCTTCGCTCGATCTACGGTGCAAAATGGCAAAGGAGAAATTCTCCCACGAAGTGTGCCTCCCACGATCCTCGAAGAGCTTCGGATCGTTGCTTCAAATTGCGACCTTTAATCGTTCCCAAAAGCAAAGTGCACGTCCGACAAACGCGCCGGCCGTGCCGGCACATCGTTCGGTTGAAGTCTCGCTTCGGCCCGACCCAAGGCGATAAAGAGAAAATTCCGCGTTGCAGTAGATCTCGGCGCTGACCGTTATGCAAGAGCTTTTATGGTGCGCGAGCGTGCAGACCTCGCGCGTACCAACCGGCCGAGTTATTTATACCATGGATATTACGCGCCGGTTGGCCGCGCTCTCGCCTATACCAAAAATTAATAACGGCCCCTCATCGTCGATCGAGTGCCACCGATTTATCCTACGCAGCTGCTTCGCTCGATGTATCCGCGATATTACGTTACTCGTGCGGAGCGCGTCCGTCGGAGTTATCGCCCGAGGTTGTCCGTAAAAAGGCCGCGTCGAATGTCGAGACGCCACGGAAGAATGGTCCGACGGAACGACCGCGTCGGGAGGCGATCGCCGCTCCTCTTCACAAATTTACGTTCCTCGTACCGTCGCCTCTAAGCCCGCGATCGACGCTTTAGAGATAACCGCGAGGATCTGGACTATCGGCGAACCAGTCGTAAGTTACGCGAACTCCGGTTCCCGCGTCGTATTTCCATCGTACACCGTGGACCGTGTTTAACCCGTTCGCTTCGTGCGCCCGACATATCGGGCGTCCGCGCGATGACTCGTGAGTACGAGCGCCGGATACGTCCGGCATCCGTGCGATGCTTACGCAAATGCCATTCCTACTCGACGATCGATTCTTCCCTCTTTCCTCTTTGTATGTACCGAAAGGTGAAAACGGAGATCCAAGATGCGAAATTTGTGGTAAAGATGGTGAAAGATCCGAATTACGATACGAGCGTCAAACTTGGAACGTTGACTTACGTACGGACCTTTGTCTTGGAATATATCGTGCAGAATTGTGTTACCAAGTAAGTATATGCTTGAACGCTTAAAAATACGTAAATCGTAATTGGTTCGATGTTTTTAGAACGGCCAATATCGTTTCGTACGAGTCCTTTCGTATTAAAAGCGTAAATTATACTTATTATACGAGAGGAACGATGGTCGTATCGGGCACGGTCGTTTTTTAAGACGCGAAAAAACGCGTATACGAAAACCACGCGTACCGTGCACATTCCTGGCGCGTGCTTCCGTTCGGCGACGGCACTTCGGTGGACTGGGCTGCCGAAGCGAAAGGATCAACGAAATACGATTCTTGGGCGAGCGTCCACGGTGATCGAATTACGCGCGTTTTCGCCGAAGAAAAAGTATCGTGCACATTGGCGATTATTATCGCGACTACCGTATGGACGATAATTATCGTCTAAAAAAAGGAGTATCCCCCTTCTCCAAATCGGTTTGAAAGTTTCCATACAAACTACTGTAACGTAAAGAACAATAGCAACGCACGAGCATTTTTTTGCAGGAAAGGATCTTCGAGAATCATATTTGAGGAATACATAAGATTCGAGTGGTTATAGTGCGCATAGCAGTGCGCCGTTTCGGTTTAACCTAGAGCGCGCACCGTCGGTTGACACTCGGAACGTATAAATAAGGCGACCGGAGGGGTGAGACGCAGTCCTTGCCCGACCGGCAAGGAGTCACCGTCGCTC
This sequence comes from Ampulex compressa, assembly GCA_038496175.1. Classification (NCBI taxonomy): domain Eukaryota; kingdom Metazoa; phylum Arthropoda; class Insecta; order Hymenoptera; family Ampulicidae; genus Ampulex; species Ampulex compressa. The sequence continues at coordinate 68,317 of JBCFXI010001140.1, forward strand.
CTCCCTTCTCCGATTACTCTCTCTCTCTACGCTCACACCCTTCCACCTCGACTTTTTTATCGGCCCTACCCCTCTCTATTGCTTCCACCCCCCCGACTCGCTCTCTCTCGTTCCACTTGCTCCGCTCGGTTTTTCCATCGTCCATCGGGGCTCGTACGTACTTTTTCTCGCGCTCTTCTCTCGCTCGGTGTCTCGAATCGTTTAACGGGGCTCGCTCCTACTCTTTCTCTCCCCTTCGTTCCACCGATATTCCGCATTGTCTTTCTTCGCTTATTTCGGGCCGAATGCGATATCGGTCGCATTTATAATTCCTTGCTTGGTTTTCAAGGAATCGATACCCTCTCTTCCACTCTTCTATCGTTTATCCATTCCATCTCGATCATTTCCTTTCGATCGACACTTACACCTATTCTAACGATACTCTTGATTTTTATTTAGGTGATTTTTAGGTATCGACGAATGCGATATCGGTCGCAATTATAATTCCTTGCTTGGTTTTCAAGGAATCGATACCCTCTCTTCCACTCTTCTATCGTTTATCCATTCCATCTCGATCATTTCCCTTCGATCGACACTTACACCTATTCTAACGATACTCTTGATTTTTATTTAGGTGATTTTTAGGTATCGACGAATGCGATATCGGTCGCAATTATAATTCCTTGCTTGGTTTTCAAGGAAT